>CM066982.1:43461717-43559217 GCA_033977485.1 Hydrangea macrophylla | reverse complement strand
CTATTGAAAAGCCCATAATTTCGGAAAAAGCTGCTTTCTCTCACATGGGGTCTTTCAATGCTATTGTAACCGAACTGCTTGCTGATTCTGAGATGCATTTCCCTTTGCTTTCCAAACCATCCAACAGTGTGAATGTTGATACTATCAAGGATAAGCCTAGTGATGGGACCCAGATTGTTGACCATTGCATTTTCGCTAGCCATTTCAGCCCCCACTTGGGAATCACCCAGCATGCTTTTGGTGCACGTGATTCTGAGATTGGCCACCATTACACGCAAAGCATTGATTTCATCCAACCTTGCTGTGGTTCCCATGTATCCCATTATGTGGGCCCGGATGCAACAAATTTGGTTGCTGATTTTCCATTTGGAGCCGTCCCCTTGGATGCCACATGTCCTTCAGTGGGAAATGGACCGAATAGTAGGATAAGCATGCTACCACTTGAAGGTGGTCAAGACTTTACGGAAAAGCAAGAGGGTAATGCCACATGTATTAAGGGGCCCACCGACAACATTGACGCCCCCAAGAATATTAATCCCACCCCTCTTCTATGTGGGTCCAGTGCCCATTTGGCGAGTCAGCACACGCGTGCAAATGGGGATAAGCAAAATTGTGGCCCTGCAGTTGTTGTTTGTCAAGCTAGTGGCCGTCCAAGTGTTGTTACACATGTGCAGCCTACTCAACATCTGATCAATTTCAAATCGGCAATACCGAGTGGAGCCCATGCGCAGCAACTGCTCCCTAGTCAAAATCTGGTTAATGGTCATAATGTAGAAGAGCTGTGCAGTGTGCAGCCCACGAATCAGGCTACGGATGTTACTTATCATATGGGTTACACGTCAAATCAGATGAACGTTGAAGGTGGTGGGGCCCAAACGTCACAATATGGTAATGCTCCTTCCTATGTTCATAACAATGCAAGGACGGAGGGTTTATCAGCGTTATGCTTGCCTCCTGGTGACTGTGGGACCCGAGCCCTGCCGCTCCAAGCAGGCCACAACCGTGTGGACCCCGTTTACATGACAAATCCCGCAAAGTCTATTCCTCAAATTAATGGTCAAATTGATGAGCTGGCCTTTGTTAATCCGGACAAGGTTGCTCCTGTTCAATTGGAGGTTACGCAAAGTAAGGTGCCCAATGTAGCTAGTGGGACCCAGAGTAAATCTTGGGCTGGATTATTCAAATCTGAGTGTCCGAATGGTAGCTTGGCCCCATTTGAGCTGGGATCAAATTTGGAAATAAATCACAGTTCCACAATTTGTAGCAACGATTTTAATTTGGAATTTGTAGACCATGGAGGGATTGAAGATAATCTTGTTCTGAAAATTCCTAAGGACTTAACTGTAGCTGGGAGAAATGAATGGACGACGACCTTGGTTGGCCGGTTTCTCGGTAGGAAACTTCCGTTTTCCCTTGTCACAAACGTTACTGATCGGCTTTGGGCTAGTGAGGGCCTTATTGATACTTTGGCCACTGAATCTGGAGTCTTCTTTTTTTCTTTCTCTAGCACGGAAGCTAGGGATGCAATTTTAGAAGGAGGGCCATGGTTTGTGGCAGGTCAACCTCTCCTACTTAGGCCATGGAAGCCACATTTCTCCTTTGAAAACGAAGAGGTTCACTCCATTCCAATTTGGATAAACTTCTATGGTATACCGCTTGAGTACTGGAATCCAAAGGGAATCAGCTTTATTTCTAGTTTCATTGGGAAACCAATTCGAGTTGATCGCATAACTGCAAGTAGAAGGCGTATAACATATGCCCGTGTTTGCATTGAAGTTTCTGCTGATTTTGACTTCTTCAATGAATTCCATATTGAAGCAGAAGATGAGGAGACTGGCAATACTATTAGAACAAAGATCAATTTGGAATATCAGTGGACCCCAGTTCGATGCAAAAAGTGCTCCCAATTTGGTCATGATTGTTCTCGGACAGTGTCTTCGGGTCAGAGCCGTCCAGATCGCCACCCTCTCAAGAGGAACAGTAAGGATAAGGGGACTTGGCAAGTTGTTTCAGGCAAAGAAAGAGGAAAAGAGACTGTTATTGACCATAAGTCTGACCGTACTAAAAGCACGAATGGCTCGGAAAATCCGATAGCGAGGGGTAACCGTTTTGAAGCCCTTTCTCAGCTTTTAGAAGATCCTGATCCTATACCTGTCAAAGTTGAGTCCATCGCTTCTCCCTCCACCCGGACATCTTATCCCGAAGCTAGCCCCTCTAACCATGCAGATATTCCTCGAGGAGAGACCAGAGAGAACACCACTCCCCCAGTTAGAGTGGATGACACCGATGATTGTTTTAGTGATTTTGACCAAGCTAGTGAGGTTGGGACCCCTACAAGGGGTTGTCCCCTCTCCAACAGACAAAAAAAGAAGGAAACTAAGATGAAATTCAGTGGGAGTCGGCCCAAGGGACGACAACGATCCTGAGGAGGCCCTTGCGTTGGGTTGTTGGGTTGTCTCATGTGTTTTGTTTCAATCCATGTTGCTATGTGTGTTTGCTTGTTGCTTTCCGTTTCATTTGTTTGGTCTGGCTCTCATAGCATGATTTTGCGCTTATTGTAATATCCTAGGGTTTGGCCCTTTTTTGGAATCGATTAACCATTTTCCGAAAAAAAAAAAAAAAAAGTCCATGAGTGATTGTTGGTCACCCTCCTATTTCAATATCAAAACCTTAACTGCCACAGGCCATCTCCGTATCCCTCATCATAAATAGAATGATACCTTTACTCCCTTTTAATGGTCTTCCTTGTAGAGTACATTGTCCTTTAGCTCCCGAAGGCCCTAACCAGCTCTTTTGGATTGAGCATTACCGAATCTGCCCAACCACGAGAGATTCAAAGATGGATCCTGGGTCTAGGTCAAGAATTGAAGAGAGATTCTCAGAGAGTCCATCAGCTCCCGAAGGCCCTAACCGGCTCTTTTGGATTGAGCATTACGAGATCTGACCAACCACGAGAGATTTAGAGATGGATCCTGGTTCTAGGTCAAGAATTGAAGAGAGATTCTCAGAGAGTCCATCAGCTCCCAAAGGCCCTAACCAGCTCTTTTGGATTGAGCATTACAGGATCTGACCAACCACGAGAGATTCAGAGATGGATCCTGGTTCTAGGTCAAGAAATTGAAGAGAGATTCTCAGAGAGTCCCCTACCATCCCCAGCAGAAGATAACAGAAGTCCGGACCGATTCTCTGGCTTGTCATTATAAGGATCGACCAACGATTCAAAACATCACCCACAGTCAAATCACCCCGATTCCCAGGGCAAGCACTATCTATTCACAATTCAAGGATCCGTGTCCACTGATCATCATGAGCTTTCTCACCTGTCAGTCATTATGAGTTTCCTCACTTATCGTGAGCTTCTTCACTCCGGTTATCTCACCTGTCAATTATCGTGAGCTACCCCACTTATTATGAGCCTCCTCACTTTGGTTATTATAAATCTGTCGGTTATTATGAACTCCCTCACCTATGGGTTATCGTTAGTTGTCATCCTCAAAGACCCCACATCCGATCCCATTCGCTTGTAAATCACACTTCCCGTAATTTGAGAAGTTTGCCCCGAAACCCAGAGTCTTTTCAGACCGTGGTCGGCCACTGCATCGTAGTCAGAAGCACTAGCGCAACACAAGTCCACTCAAAATGGCACACACCCTATAGTACCAGCTCATGTTGAGATCAGAATGTTAGGCATGATAGGACTCATGTACACAATCATATCACATCCATGCATTGCATATCATCCTCATAGCATAGTATCCGCCTGTCATGTTGTGCATGTGTGATTTGTTCCTTTGTGCCCCGAACTACGTCCTGGTCTGATTCCCCTTGGGATACGTAGGCAGCTCACGCAGAACACGACCAACACTGACCTCAGCATCTTTTTTCATCATTGCATCTTTTGCAACACTTCCTTTTTCCTAAATCTATAGCCTCCAAAAGACCTGTCTCTTCAAAGCTTTGGCACTCGCTTGCGACATGCGTTGCCTCGCAAGTTCATGCCAAAGAGGGGCAAACTGTAGACACCCCATTTCGTCGGCTATCAGATTTAGGAGACCCATAGCTTGGGTGGTTCACAATGATCGAAAAAAGACTCAAAAGGACTCCTGGAAGTCAGTTCTATCTCTCAGAATGCTCAGAATGACCACAATGCCCCTGAAAGCCCGAAAACTCCCAGATTTGGTCCCAAAGTTTTGGAAACATGCTATGTCATGAGAAAAGTAAAAAAATGAGCTTTTAAGTAAAACCGAATAAAATCGTCAGCTCCCAGAGACCCCCGGAAGTCCCGGAAGTTCCCGAAAAGTCCCTGTTGACCGGTTTGACCAAGGTTTGACCAGGTTTGACCAGGTTTGACCAAGTTTGACAAAGTTTGACCAAAATCATCCAAATTTTCCAGAATCATTCTAAATCACAAGAAAAGTATTAAAATGAGTTCTAAAAGAAAATCGAGCGAAAACGTCGGCTCTTGGGAACTCCCGGAGATTTCCAGGACTTCCTGGGAATCCCAGGTTTGACCAGTGTGACCAGAATTTGACTTTAAAATCGGGGCACCGTAACAATTTTCAAATATTTTTTATGGATACTAGAGGTCAATAGCTTTCCAACGGTATTTCGCACATAATTTTTGGATTTAAAACGAGTCTATTATGAATTTTCGAAGGCGAAAAAGGTGATTAAATAGACTTTTATCGCAAATACCGCAAAACTTTTCAAAGTGACCTATCCCCGAAATATTTTTATATAAAGTAGACTCCATTACCTTTCCAACGGTATATCACAACCTCAATTTGGAGTTCGTATGCACTTTCTGTGAATTTCGGACGAAATAGGGCCTTTTCGCGAATACCGGAACCTCGGGGGGCCTAAAAGGGATTATCCAGACGATTGAGGAGCAGTGCCGCCGCGGCACTGGCCCACTGCCGCCACGGCACTCCCCTCCAGAATAGTGTATTTTTGTAATTTCTTTTGGGGGTCCATTTTGATTAATTAAAAACCAAAACGACATAGTTTTATGTTTTCATATATTTGGGACCAATGGGAACACTTCTAAAACCCCAAAACCACCCCAAATTGGCCTATTTAAACCCCCTATTGCTCTTCATTTTGGGGGGGCCAAGTGTAAAAGCTTGAAAAGTTGTAGAGAAGAAGAGAGATAGAGATAGGTTTAGAAGAGAGAAAAGGAGCTTCCTCCTACTCTTTTGCTATAGAAAGTGAGTTTTAATCTTGTGTTCTTCCATTACCTCTCTTATACTTCACATTCCAAACACCCCCAATCACCATTCTTGAGAATTCTTGAGTTAGGAAGCTACTTCCATGTACAAATGTCAAAATCTATGAGTTAAACACCAAGCTACAAGTCCAAAATCACATTGATTATCATCTATTGATTGTTATCTATTTGCTTGTTTGCTTATATAATGTTCATCTCTTCTCATCTCATTTCTTTTTTATTTCCTTTATTTACTTACTAGTCCATCATCATCTAAATGATGACATGAAGTTTGGGGTGAGTGAATCCTTATGGATAGTAGCTCTTGACCTCAAAAACATGTTTGATAGATGATGATCGTAACTTCAATACCTCCAAGGTATTCTTGAAGTTATGTTCAAAATGAAAATAAAAGCTCTCCAACAATCTTGGAGGCTCTTGATGATGAGTTAGATGTTGGCATTTTAAGTGGCTATAATCTTGATTGAGTATTGAAAATACATTTTCAAAACCTCTATTTCAAAACCCTCCTCAATCCCTCTCATCTTGATCTCAAGAAAGAAAACCTTGTTTTCCCCAAAATCATCAAAACAGTGAGTAATCTGAGTTCAAAGATTTTTCTAGAACTCAATACTCAACATATGGATGCAAGGCCACTTGGAAAGTCTTCCTAACTCATTGGAGAACACCCATGATTTTTGGTTTGACTTGGAAGTACTTGAAAATGGTCCATTTGGACCCAAACATTCCTTCCAGACATTCTGCCTCTGCTATCACAACAGCTTGGTTAACTTCCAACTTCTTTTTCAGACAACTTTTCCAAAAGGGGTGGTCCCAAATTATTTTTCCCTTAAACGTCAGTGTCTTAGGAAACTTTCTGTATAAAATGGGTCTCTAGATCATTCCTTTTCACTTTCTAAGATTTTTCAACATTTCAGTCGACAGTACGGACTCTGTTTCTGAGTGACCTTCATGGTTTATGTGATTTCTCTCAATCTGTGATAGTTATTAAAGATTGGATTTTTGGGTTGTGTTCTAAACCCAATAAGGAATACCTCCATAAAAAATCATGCATTGAAAACATTTCTAACCCCTCTTTTCCATTTTCACAAGATCATGTTACTGTTCTGTCCACTATTCACAGCAACCATACTTTTACTTCCATACTTTGATTTGATGCTCATATGTATTCCAAATTGGTTCATATCTTAGGAAGTAGTTCATAATACATTTGTACATATCCCATGTTGATTTCATTCATTCATTCATACATATTCTAGACTTCTAAGCCATTCTAGGAATCCATGAACACAAAGCACACTAAAACCTTGGCACAATCTAGATACATACATTGCATCCATGTAAAGATTTGGGGCTTTCATGGCTCCTAATCTAAGAAGATTATAAGGAATGAACTTGATCACACGTTCATGCTTCCCCCGATCTAATCTTCCTTTCTCATCCGTCCCGGGGATTGAGAGGTCTTCTTTTCTCAAAGATTAACATGCATCATACTAGCTTGCTAAGTATATTTTATTTTCTTTGATTTATTTGTTTCAAGAACAATTCATGTCCCCTTAGATTAGGAAAACTTTATTACTTTTTTTTTTTTTTCGGAAAACGGTAAATAGATTCCAAAAAAGGGGATGTACAAATGTACAAGGGGCATACCCCAGGATATTCAAAAGGCACAAAGCATAAGGACAAGTGGCAAGTCAAACCACAAAAAATGCCTCAAAAGGCCAAATAATGGGAACAACAAAAAAGAAAACCAAACCAAGGAAAAAACCAAATCAATACAAAGAAAACAGTGAGAGCAAATCAAAACAACTCCCAATTACTCCCAATTACTCCCAATTCCTAAGCAAGGCTTGAAGACGGTTGTGAGTTTTCCATTTGATCCTGATTTGAGCATTGATTTGTGAGACAAAATTCTTCAAAAGGTGCTATTTTGGTATAGATGAGTTCTGAAAGGTTCTTTTGTTTCTTTCCTTCCATATGCCATAAATTGTAATCCCCAAACAAATTCTGGGTATCATATGCTGAGGAGTCCTCCCCTTCCAATGCTGGATCATCCACGACACAGTATTATCCCAAGGGGTGCCATTCCAAATCAGGTTGCATCTCAGCATTAAGTCCTGCCAAATGAAATTGGAGTAAGTACACTCAAAGAAAAGGTGATCATGAGAGTCCATTTGCCTCAGGCATAAAGCACATGCTAATGGCCCTGGAGTATAGTTACAAATTCTATCTTGTGTTGCTAGCCTTCTCTGGATAGCAAGCCATAATATAAAGTTATGTCTAGGAGAGTTCCCAGAGTACCAAACAAAAGGGTGCCAAGGGACACCAGAATTAATGGGTCTAAGGTAGTTCCATACATGAGAGAAGTTATACTTGCCATTAGGAGAAGTAGTCCAAACCATTTTGTCTTGAAGTGTAGTAGGCTGATAAAAATTAGACAAAATGGCCCGAACTTCATTTAGTCCAATGGAATTAGAGGAAGGCCAATTCCATTCCAATTGAGACACAATAGTTGCCACTTTAGCATTAGGGGCAATAGCAGCATCATAGGCAATTCGAGAGGTATACTTCTCAAATAAAGGCCCACAAGGGAGCCAATTATCATACCAAAGTGAAGTATTTAAGCCATTACTGATTTTATGTTTGATTAAAGGCCTAGCTATACTCCTAAGCTTTAATAGCTTTCTCCAATACCAAGAGCATTGTCCAGGGGCTTTCACCTCCCAAATGCTTTTGGATTTGAGCATGTACATGTGGATCCACTTTTTCCATAATGAGTTATTAGAAGGGTCAAGAATACTCCCTAAATGTTTCAGATTGAGCACTGTGTTCGTAAGGAAAATGTCCTTTAGACCGAGGCCTCCCTCTTCTTTGGGTTTACAAACATTCACCCAAGCAATTTTAGCACCATGTATTCTTTCAGTTCCTCCACTCCAAAGAAATCTGTTCATACATTGTTCCACCTGTTTAAGCACACTTTTAGGTAATATAAACATTCCAGACCAAAAAAGTTGAATCCCAGATAACACAGAACGGATAAGTTGAGTCCTACCAGCAAAGGAAAGAAATTTGGATTTCCAAGAGTTAATACGAGAACAAATTTTAGAAATAAGCTCTTCACAATGGCATTTCTTTAATTTAGTGGTAATCAAAGGAACACCTAAATACTTTAAGGGAAGACTCCCTTTAGAAAAATGGAGTTCACTTAACAAATCAGTGGCCAAGTTATCATCAACCCCTGATAAGAAAAGACAGCTTTTAGTATTATTAGCTTGCAAGCCAGAAATATCATAAAATTGATTCAAAGTATGTCTTACAAGTTTTGCTGACTCCAAGTCCCCATTTAAAAGAATAATTAAGTCATCAGCGAAGCAAAGATGTGAGATTTTCATTTTGTCGCATTTCCAGTGGAAAGAAAAGGAACTATTCTGGATGTTAGATTGTAGAAGTTGGCTCAAAGCATCCATAATGATTACAAAAAGGTAAGGGGACATGGGATCACCCTGCCTAAGACCTTTTGCTCCATCAAAGTATCCCACTGATTCACCATTAAAATTAATGGAATACCTTGGTGTAGATATACAAGCTTTGATCCATTTTCTCAATAAAGGAGGAAAACCTAAAATATTAAGAAGATCAAAAAGGAAACTCCAATTAACATGGTCATATGCTTTCATAAGATCCACCTTGGCGGCAGCCCGAGGTTTACCTCCAGTTTTATGGTAATCTCTTAAAAGATCTTGAGCAAGTAAAACATTGTCACTAATTTTCCTCCCTTTGACAAAGGCTGATTGAGCTTGATCAATAATAGAGGGAAGAACCATTTGGAGTTTATTAGCAATGATTTTCGAAATGCATTTGTAGATTGTATCACAACAAGATATTGGCCTAAAGTCCCCCATCTTAGAAGGATTGGGGACTTTAGGAATCAAAGCGATAATAGTTGCATTAGACTCTCTAAGCATTTCTCCGGTGGTGAAATATTCAGTAATAGCAGATATGACATTAGATCCCACAATGTGCCAAGACTGTTTAAAAAAATAGGCATTAAAACCATCCGGACCCGGAGCTTTGTTGTCATGTAATGAGAAAAAAGCGTCTTTAATCTCTTCGGAGGTGGGAACACTATCAAGACTCATCACAAGGTTCTCAGGTATCCTCTTATGGATAAATTGACTTAAAGTATCAATACCCGGGTAAGAATTTGTAGCAGAAGTACCCAGGAGAGTTTTGAAATATCTAACAGCTTCATTTTTTGCATCTTCAATATTACAAGTAAACTGGCCGTTAGGTTTTTCCAATTTGAAAATTCTATTCCTATTCCTTCTCTCTTTGATATAATTAAAGAAATATCTAGAATTTTTATCACCTCCCTCTAACCATTGAATTCTAGATTTCTGTTTGAGAGTCTCTTCTTCAATCCAAATAGAGTCAAGGAAAAGTTTCATGCAAACTTTTTGCTTGGTTAAAAGATTAGTGTCATAAGGATTTTGAAGAAGGTCAGATTGGACATTCTCCAACTCTTCTCTCGCTTTGTCAGCTTGAAGTTTTTCCTTACCATAAAACTTTTTGCTAAACTTTTTTAACTCATGTTTGACAATTCTAAGTTTATGGCAAATTTGGTACTGGAGAGTGCCGCTAACATTGGAGTTCCAGGCTTGGGAAACTACTTTAGAGTAATTATCAAGTTGAGTCCAAAAGTTATAGAATTTAAAGGATCTACCCTTCTTGCTAGCTTTTCTATCAACATAAGTAATAATAGATGAATGATCAGAGATACCTGGCTTGTGGAAGTGAGTAAAAGCATCAGGAAAATTATCCAGCCAAGCTTGGTTAACTAATGCTCTGTCTAATTTCCTTTCTGTAAAGTCAGGTTTCCCATATCTCCTATTACACCAAGTGAAAAACTCCCCAGAATATCGCAGGTCAGACAGACAAAGGTGGTTCATACATTCAGTAAAATCATTAATTTCATAATTCAGGCAAACATTGGCATCAGAAATCTCATTGGTATTCAAAACAACATTAAAGTCCCCCAAAACAATGTGATTAGGATTGGTTGAATGACTAGATCTAGAAATAGATTTCAAGGTAGCCCAAAGATTAACTCTTTCAGGGCCAGTGTTTGCTCCATAAATAAAAGACGCTTCAAAGGCTATGCTTTGGTCATCATTTTCAATAAGAGTATGAATAACTTGGGGGTTGGTTTTAAGGATAGAAAGTTTAACTTTATCAGGATTCCAACCAACCCAAATTCTACCAACTGATGTGGTAGCACTATTGGTAACAAGGTTCCAATTTTTAAAAATGTTCCTTTTGATCAAATCTTCATTAGACTGTCTAACTTTGGTTTCAACAATACCAATAACATCAAGATTATTTTAAAAAATAAATTTAGCAACCTCAAATTGTTTAGAGGGTTGGTTGAGACCCCTTATATTCCAGCAGCTTATAATCATTAATTTCTTTTATGAGATTTTTTCCTCCTTCCTGAGGACGATCCTTTTATATTCCTTATACCTGGACTAATACCATTCTGAATTTTATTAACAGGGGAGACAAGAGGAGAGATCTGACCTGAGTCCAGATAGAGAGCATCCTTCTGTGAGGAGGATAGATATGAGGCAGATTCATTGGCTTCCTCTATCATTGCATGTTCCTGACAATCCTTATCATCTGCATAGTTCTGCTGCCCAGAAATAGAGGTTTGCTGAGATGGTTTTTCTTCCACCAAATTTGTGCTTAGAGAGTTTAGAGAAATGTTAGCTTGTTCTTTCTTTTCCACAACTAAAATCTCAATATTTTGAAATTTAAAAGCTTGGTCTTGAGTATCTTCAATCTGCCTGGAATTATTATCTTCACAAGAGTTGATAGTTGCTAGTTCAGCTTGAACATCCTCCTTAATTAAAGGAGCTGATCTATCACTAGAAATCTGTGAATCCTCTACAGTGGGTAATATAACATTTGGACCTTTGGTTAGAACAGGTGCTCCTTCCATCGCATAAGCTGGCAGAACTCTTGGATCATCTTCCTCATTGACTACTTCCAAGGAGGAGAACCTATTACTCTTCAAAGCCAGACTCTTGGGACTGACAGGAGCATAAGAATTCAAGTGAATATCTGAAATTATCTCAGTTTTGGCAGTGTCTTTAGTAATACCAAATGTGGGTTCATGCATAGTAGCCGGATTTGATGTAGTGCGTGTTTTTTCAACTATACTGAACTTGCCCTTATTTTTGGTTTGCCATGCTTCTGCAGTATTTTCTTGAGTAACAGGAGGGGCTTTCTGGGCCTAGATTGGAGCTTTAGGTAGTTTAGCACAATCATGGCCAAATTTCTTGCATTTAGCACAACGAATAGGATTCCATTGGTATTGAATTGGAAGGTAAATGGGCTCAATTTCACCAGTAAGAGGGTCTTCAAAATCAATTACAAGCTCTTTAAGTAACTCATGTTTGGCATTGAGCTCAATGCATATTCGAGCATATGAGATTCGTCTTCCGTCAGCAGTGACTTTAGCTACATGCAGAGGTTTCCCTATAGCACTTGCTATATGGCTTAACCCCAAAGGGTTCCACAGTTCCAGTGGAATATTATAAATATGAACCCAAATCGGAATTGTGGATATTGCCTCCCTGGAGAGAGTAAGGCCAGACTGCCATTTCCTCAGAATAATTGGCTGTCCACTCACATGCCATGGACCTCCTTCAAGAATAGCCAAACACTCCTCTTCACTATTGAATTTAAAGAAGAAAAAGCCTGAATCAGTGGCTACCATATCATGCAGACCATTTTTTCCCCATAATCTTTCTGTAGCATTCTTGACAAATGAGAAAGGAATTTTCTTCCCAATGAAATACCCAACTAATGTGTTATGCCAAGCATGGCTTCCTTCTATGTAAACCTCCTTTGGGATACTGAGGTGCTGATTTCTTTCTCCTTCCCGAGGTTTTATGTAATTCAGCTTAAATCCTAGAGAATTCTGGGGAGTAACCAAAGAAGCCCAAGTCTTGGTGTTGTTAAGCTCAATCTGATTTCTAGCAGGCAGCTTCTCTGAACTTACTAGTGGGGGACCATGCAGTTTGGTTTAGAGGAAGTAGGAACAGAGGTGGGAGTATTCTTGTAATTGGTAGAGCTGTCCACGTGAGTGGAATACAAATCCACTTCAGCAAGAGATAAAGTTGGTTGGTGGGCCCCTATATGCGAGTCATTAACTATAGGAGAAGATGAATTAAAAAAAATTGGTGAATGTAAGGGAGACACATCTCCGGATTTTAACGGTAAAGGGTAGGTAACCTTTTGACTCACTGTTGATGCATTGGAGTATGTGGGCTCAAGGGCAAGGCTCAAGTGGCATGTTGCTGAATTTTGGAGGTTTGATGCAGTGGACAAAGCGCCGGGTAATAGGGAAAAGTGGGGTACGCCCATGTACTTGTCAGCCTCAAAAGACCCGGCCTTGGTGCTTGTGCCCACCATATTGCGTGTAGGGGCAACACATCTAGCTTGCGCTGCACTGTCCAAACCAGGTTTTTGTACAGCACTGTTGGCATAATTTTGCCCGTTGGCTTCACTCCCACTTACCACGTGTGTAACCAAAGTGGGAGCCTCATGACATTGAGAGGCCACATCACCGGAATTTGCGGATAAAGAAAGACTACCCATGTGCTTGTCAGCTGCAACATGACCGTTGGGGCTCACACACGCGCCAAACACCTTGGGCCTAGTGTTAGACAACTTAGAGAGATCACAAGAAGAATTTTCGGAAAAATTTGTTTGATTCTCTAAAGAATGGGCTGAAACATTAAGAACAGTATGAGCAGTAGAAACCTCACAGTTTTTTGAATTAACAGAAATAGGGAGATGGGCTCTTGGGCAGATATCAAATCTTTCAAACTGAGTTTCCCTCCAGCTATTACTTCCTCCAGAATTGCCCCTCCCTCCCGTACTACCATTACCCCGTAAAGGGGTGTTATTAGCAAGGGAAAGCCCCCTCTTTGAAGAAGAGTAATCAGGATGGGAAACAAAGGCCTGACCCTGATTTTCATTCTTCACAGCAAGGAGGGCACAAAGTTGTGTATTCTCTTCCACTAACTTAGAATTTATTCTAATTGAAGCTTCATAGCCCACCTTGAGTGGATGATCTATAGACAACTCTTCATCATCTTCATCAATCTCTGGATTAAATTCATTGGTAACAAGAACCTTTCTATTGTTGCCATCAAAGACATCATTAGATTCAATTCCCCTCATAGCACTCTCAGTAGCATTGAGGGGGGTTGAATCCATTGTAGTATATGGATCCTCATTAATCTGTGTAGCATCAAATATAGGACTTATACAGACAGGCTTGGTGGCCACAGTTTCCATAGAGGCTTTCATTTTCCTTCTGAGAATCTCCTTAGAGTCTTGAAGGGATTTGAAGGAGACTCCATCCACTTGACCACTCTCATCTGCTCCAATGGTTCTCGGATCCACCAATTCCTCTGGGATTTCCAGTTCTTCTTCACTTAAAGAGCCAACATTTATGTCTGACCCAATCAGATGATCAACAATGGAAACATTTGGGTCATCAGAAATGGTAAAGACCCCATCATCACTTATGTTACTAATAATGGACTGTGAAGGATTAGAAATAATAAAACCAATTGAATCAGCATCTATACTTGCAGAGTTAGAAATATCCTTGTTAACTTGACCTTTCATCCTGAACCAAGAGAAGAGAACAGAAAGAGATGGGGATGGAGGGGGATGGGAGGAAAGAAATGTAGAAAGGAAGTGAGACAAAGAGGTTGAGGATGATGAAAACCAAGATTAACCAAATTCTAGAGAGAAGGCAGACTTTCTCTCTCTAGACATCTGACAAGCGGGTGTATTTGTAGAATATAACCGTGCTAAAAGAGAAAAATGCACTAGAAAAGTTTACAACTCCTCTGTTTATCTGCAGTTTGATTTACAATACCAGTTTCTACACAAATTGATTAAACTATGATAAGTGGTATTGTTTTTAGTGATTATTTGTGCAGATCACTACTGTTGTGTACAAGATTGAAGAATGTTGATAAAGGAAGTGCTTGAGCCTGATGGAGAAGACTCAAAGCTGAAATAGAAGTTTCGAGCGATCGAGAGTATTCGAGCGATCGACGTTTCGATCGATCGAATGGAGGTCAAGCGATTGAAGTTTCTGGAAGTTCAATCGATCAAGGGTTTTCGATCGATCAAACATGCCTTTTATCGGATTTTGCGCGCACGCAGTAGAAACGGGTTTTAACCCTACCATTAGGTCAAAACTATATATATTCATTTCGTTTACGTCCCAAAGGGACGCCCCACTTGTTTTCATCAGTTTTCATAGGGAAGAAAGAGTTTGTCTTGTGGTTTCTTTTGTAGGTTTTTCAAGATTAAACGTTGTTAGCTTGGATTGGTTGTAGTAATACAAGTTTTTCTCGTCCCAGGTTCTTTATTATTGTTCTATTTATATGCTGCAGTGAGTTAATCACAGTTTAGTTATTCAAGCTTTGAATATTGCATGTTAGATAGGTAAAAACCATTATTTTCATAGTTTTAATGAAAAGTTCAAAACCAAACGTTACCTTAATGACTTTTTACGTTAAAAATAAATCTGATACTTCCCAGACCATGTCTGAGTAGTTCGGGGTTGGGAAATCGCGATGAAATCGTGATTTCAGACCTCTGCCATGCACTATTTTTATTCCTGTGTTCGATCGATCGAATGTAGTTCGATCGATCGGACCAGAGACATAGTCGAGCGATCGAACGTAGTTCGATCGATCGAGAGATGAAGTGTTTCGATCGATCGAATGCGCGTCGATCGATCGAGATCCCTGATTTTTGAGGACATCTAATACAGTATTCCAAGACTTTCTGCTTTACTGATTCGTTATCAAACTGTCCCCATATGCTCAGTTTGTCAAAACAGTCTTTAAACGTTAAGCCTTAAGGCATTTTCTTTCAATATATTTTGCAAACCACCCTCAATGCTAATACCATTGTAGGTGAGAGTCTTAACTATTGAATTAAACCACCTTTGTGTATTTCAAACTTAATTGTGATGATATAGTCCCGGTCATGAAAGGACTATTGATTCTATATCCTTAGAGAAGTAAGGGATACTGTAGAAGTTGCCCTCCGTTGAACTTAATTGCATTTGCATGGTAGATGGTTGAGTCATGGTGGATTCGCGTGATCCCAACACTTTCTTTTATTAAGTAAAACCGTTTTCAAATCTTGTTTAGTTAAATAGTTAATCATTAGTTTATTTACCTTAGCTGCTTTTAAGTTAGTAGTTGTTAATTGTAGAACTTTGTGTTCTACACTTCTCTTTGAATATTGAATTTTACTTTTCTTTTAGAGTCTAATCTAAGTTAGTTGATTTCTATCCTTCCCTGTGGGATCGACCTGGTCTTACCAGTTACTACTTGCACGTCTACCTACACTTGGGTGTTACACAAGAGCGCACAAGATTTTTCACGTGTCAAGTTTTTGGCGCCGTTGCCGGGGAAGGCGACGATCAATTCCTTAGATTACCTCAATCACTCTTCATCTCTTTCTGTTTTTACTTTCTCTTCTTTTCAGTTCTTTTGGGTAAGTTCTCACCCTAGGGACTCTCCTAGTTCATGTCCAATAATTCTATTGAAGGAATTTTTGGAAATCCATTCTACCGCTCTGACTCTGATAGTTCCATCAACCCGATAGCCACTCCAACTGAATCAATGGATGATCATCAGAGTGAAAATGGTGACAATGTTGTGGTGCCAATTGATGAGGTGCTACGTCCTCTTTGCGATCTCATGCAACCAGAACATGCACCTACGCCCTCTTGCATTCAAATCCCACCGCATAATGGCGAATTTCAGTTTCGCAATGGGATGATTCAACTGCTTCCCACTTTTCATGGGATGGAAAGTGAGAAGGCGTATTTACATGTCACTGATTTCGAGGATGTTTGCAAAACATTCTCGCAAAAT
Source organism: Hydrangea macrophylla (assembly GCA_033977485.1). Lineage (NCBI taxonomy): Eukaryota > Viridiplantae > Streptophyta > Magnoliopsida > Cornales > Hydrangeaceae > Hydrangea > Hydrangea macrophylla. Next base: position 43,543,005 of record CM066982.1, on the reverse strand, counting down.
TGTCCAAGGGAGGTGACGCATTTAATGTTATTCCCTTTCATTTGAAAGATAAAGCGAAGGCGTGGCTCCACTCCCTCAAACCTAATTCAATTTTCACCTGGCATGCGATGAGCACCGCGTTTCTAAAGAAATTCTATCCTACTCGCATGACCACAGACCTTCAGCGTCAAATCAATTCCTATAAACAAAAGAGCAATGAAACCTTCACACAAGCGTGGGAGCGTTTCAAAGATTTGCTTCTCTCGTGCCCACACCATGGGTTTGAGAAATGGCGAACTATTAGCTTCTTTTATCAAGGATTGAATGGTGAAACAAATAAGTTGGTGGAAACGATGAGCTCTGGACCATTTCTGCGTAAAAACACTGAAGAGGCTGGAGCCCATTTCGAATGGTTAGCTGAATACGCTCATGAATGGTCAAATTATAACAATGTCTCACGCTCACAGATATCCTGTGTAGAGGAGAAAAGCCTGTACCAGCTAACCAGTGAAGATCACCTCATGACTAAGTATGCAGAGCTAGCAAAAAAGGTAGAGGAGTTAAGCATGAAAGGAGAGAGCTCTTGGCAAGTCATGCCTGAGGAACCATGTGGCACATGCAACATGTTGGGACATACAACTCAATATTGTCCTAATGTGCCATATTTTCAAGAGCAAGCCCCTATAGAGATGAATGCCATGCAAGGTTTTCGAGGGGCGGGGAATTCCAACAATAACTTTCAAAGTAACAATAGATGGAATCACCCCGGTTTTGATTGGAAAAATAATGCTGGGACCCAAAATCAATATCAACAGCAGCCCTACAACAACAATCAATATCAAGGGCAAAACAATAGGCCGTCCCAGCAATACAATCAAAACAGAACCAACAACTACAACCAAGCTCAACCCTCCAATGCACCACAGACCAATACCTATGTGCCACCGCACAAGAAGGTACAAGAAGAAGAGCCACTTGCTAATGCCAATCTAACGCAGCAACTCATACAAATGATGAGTAGAATGTCTGCCACGTTAGAGAGGATAGATGCACGGCAAGAGGGCTCAGGAGGAACATTCCCTGCCCAACCACTTCCGAACCCCAAGGGACATAACAATGGTCCTAATAATCAAGAACATGCTAAAGCCGTGACTACACTGAGAAGTGGAAAAATCATTGAGAAAAGCATGCCTCTATCTACACCCGAAGTGTACAAAGGGGAGGAAGTGGTGGGAAATGAGCTTGAGCAACCATCTACTCGAGAGGAGGAGCCGTCTACTAATGACAAACCAATAAAGGCAAACATTGAAGCTCCTAGAGTAGAGGAAGAAGTTGAGCGAAGGCCTGGAAAGGAGTTTGTTAAGGAGGAACCACCAAAATGCCCTTTTCCTGCACCTTATCCTCAACGGTTGAAGAAACCCAAGAATGAGACAAAGAATCAGGAGTTTCTGGAATTGTTTAAACAAGTTAAAATTAACCTTCCACTCCTAGATGCTATCAAGCAAGTGCAGGCCTATGCTAAGTATCTCAAAGATCTATGCACGGTCAAGAGGAGGCAAAGCGTGAAGAAACATGCTTATGTCGCGTGCCAAGCCAGTGCGATCATTCAAAATGAGTTACCTCCAAAACTCAAAGATCCCGGTACACCTACTGTCTCATGTAGAATTGGGAATCAAAGGATAGATAACGCACTCCTCGATCTAGGAGCAAGCGTAAACCTGCTGCCTTATTCAGTCTATAAACAGCTAGGGTTAGGTGAACTCAAACCCACCCGAGTCGCTTTGCAATTGGCAGACAGATCTGTGAAGTACCCTAGAGGGGTGTTAGAGGACGTCCTTGTCCAAATAGACTCTTTTGTCTTTCCGGTTGATTTCGTGATATTGGACACAGAACCTGTGTCTAATCCTGGTGCACATATCCCGGTTATCTTTGGACGTCCATTCCTCAACACCATTGATGCCACAATCAAGATTAGAAGTGGTATCATGACTATCGTATTCGGGAACATGACATTGAATGTAAAAAATTTTTCTAATCCCCGACCTGAAGAATACGATGATGAGGAAGAAATTCATTATATAGACACGGTCATTGAAGATGAAGTTGACTTGGTCGACTACAAAGATCCTTTGGAAGTTGTGATGACTCAATTTGGCGATATCTATCAGCCTGCTGAGTCAACTCCATTGGATGCTGACCTGAACCAGACATGTCTATTGATGGATACGATAGAGGAGGATAGAGCAGAATGCATGTGGGTAATGCCATATGAACAATTGCCTCCGAAAACTAAGTTGGCAATGCCTTCTAGTTTCCAGTTTCCGGAGTTAGAGTTAAAGGAGCTGCCCAAAGAGCTAAAATACGCATTCCTAGGGACTGAAAAAACTTATCCTGTGATCATTTCATCTGCTTTAACTCATGAACAGGAAGATAAGTTAGTGCAAATGCTGACCAAGCATAAGGATGCTATGGGATGGACGATTGCTGACCTCAAAGGCATAAGCCCATCCATATGCACGCATAAGATATATCTGGAGGAAGACGCTAGACCTTCAAGGCAAATGCAAAGGCGTCTGAATCCCAACATGCAAGAAGTAGTTAAAAAGGAAGTGCTTAAACTACTTGATGTTGGGATGATTTATCCGATATCTGACAGTCCTTGGGTTAGTCCTACCCAAGTAGTTCCAAAGAAAGCAGGCATAATGGTCATCCCGAACAAAGATGGTGAATTAGTACCAACACGTATCCCCACTGGATGGAGGATGTGTATTGACTACAGGAAGTTAAATACTGTGACCCGAAAGGACCATTTTCCTTTGCCATTCATGGATCAAATGCTAGAACGTGTGGCGGGTCACAAGTATTACTGCTTTTTGGATGGATACAGCAGATATAATCAAATTGAAATTGCTCCTGAAGATCAGGAGAAAACCACGTTCACTTGTCCATTTGGTACATTTGCCTACCGACGAATGCCGTTTGGTTTATGTAATGCACCGGTTACCTTTCAGCGGTGCATGCTAAGTATATTCAATGACATGGTCGAAAACATCCTTGAAGTCTTCATGGATGATTTTTCAGTGTTTGGCCGTAGCTTTGAAGATTGCCTCAGCAATCTCGAGCAGGTTTTAATGAGGTGTGAGGACAAACACCTAGTTTTGAATTGGGAAAAGTGTCACTTTATGGTGACCAAGGGAATAGTCCTCGGCCATATAATATCCGATGAAGGAATCCAAGTGGATAAGGCTAAAATCGACATAATCTCAAATCTACCTGTCCCCCGTACAGTAAGAGACATCCGTTCGTTCTTGGGGCATGCAGGATTTTATCGTCGGTTTATCCAGAACTTTAGTGCAATTTCTTGACCCCTTTGTCAACTTCTTGTCAAAGATGCACCATTTGAGTGGTCAGAGAGTTGCCAAAAGTCCTTCGAGGACCTAAAAGAGCTTCTCACCTCCGCACCTATAATACAGGCACCCGACTGGAGTTTGCCTTTCGAATTAATGTCCTAGGCCAGAGAAAGGACAATAAGCCATATGTGATATACTATGCCAGCCGAACTTTGAATGAAGCCCAAATGAATTATACAACCACTGAAAAGGAGTTGCTGGCTGTAGTATTCGCCCTGGACAAGTTTAGGTCTTATCTGATAGGGTCACCAATCGTCTGTTTTACAGATCATTCAGCCCTCAAGTATCTGCTGTCAAAGAAAGACGCTAAACAACGACTTATTCGCTGGATACTCTTACTCCAAGAGTTTGATCTAACAGTCAAAGACAAGAAAGGAGTAGAGAATGTGGTTGCGGACCATTTGTCACGGTTGACTTTTGTTGACAATACTGAATCCCAATTCATTAAGGATGAGTTCCCAGACGAACAGCTACTGGCAGTAAGTAGTCTGCCTTGGTATGCTGATATTGTAAACTACCTTGTCACGGGTGAAACACCAACTCATTGGTCGAACGAAGACAGAAAACGGTTCCTCTCATTCGCGTGTCATTTCTTCTTTGATGACCCATACCTTTTTAAGTACTGTGCTGATTAGGTTATCAGGCGCTGCGTCCCCAATGATGATATAACCGTAATATTAGCGTCATGCCATTTTGAGGCATGCGGTGGCCACTTCGGGTCACAGAAGACCGCACAAAAAGTCCTACAAAGCGGTTTTTACTGGCCCACAGTCTTCAAAGATGCATATTCCTTTTGCAAGACATGCCAACGCTGTCAAAAGCTTGGAACTATTTCTAAAAGGAATTCTATGCCTTTAACCCCTATCATCACAATTGAGATATTTGATTGTTGGGGCATAGATTTTATGGGCCCATTTCCCAAGTCTAATAACTGTGAATACATACTCCTTGCTGTAGAGTATGTATCCAAATGGGTTGAAGCGATACCAACGAGACGCAATGACCATAAGACAGTCTTGTCCTTTCTAAGAGAGCATATTTTGTCTCATTTTGGAACTCCGAAAGCTTTACTAAGTGACAAAGGCAAGCATTTCTGCAACAGGCCTTTGGAGTCACTTCTCAAGAAATACGGAGTCCACCATAAAATCGCTCTTGCCTATCATCCATAGTCAAATGGGCAAGCTGAATTGGCTAACCGAGAAATCAAGCATATTCTCGAAAAGACGGTTAGCTCCAATCGAAAAGACTGGGCATACAAGCTGACCGACGCTTTATGGGCATACCGTACTGCTTATAAGACGAATCTTGGTATGTCCCCGTATAGATTGGTTTACGGGAAAGCTTGCCACCTTCCTGTTGAAATTGAACATAAAGCTTACTGGGCGACATGCTCATTGAACTTTGATATTTAAGAGGGAGGTCAGCTATGCAAGCTCTAACTTGCAGAGCTAGAAGAAATACGACGAGATGCGTATGACTCTGCAAAGTTGCATAAGGAAAGGTTGAAGGCTCGCCATGATCGTACGATCTTTCGTAAATCATTTGAGCCGGGGCAGAAAGTTTTGCTGTATGACTCTCGCCTCCACCTTTTCCCAGGAAAGCTCCGTTCCCGTTGGACAGGCCCGTTCATTGTAAAAACTGTTTTTCCACATGGGGCGGTTGAGCTCGTCAATCCAAAGAACGATGATTGTTTCAAGGTCAATGGCCAAAGATTGAAACCGTTCTTGGAGAACTTCCACACTGAAGTTGAGCACATCCAGCTGGATGAGCCCAGCTATTCTCCCACTTAAAAATCCAAAGTGGAGTTCCAAATTGTTGTTGTATTTCTTTTCTTTCCCTGCATTTCAGTTTCTCTCTTTTGTTTTTAAGTTTTTGTTCGTTCTTTTGTGTTTGTGATCTAGTTCTAATCCATTATACCTTAAACTACTCTGTTGCAGGTGCATAGATGCGAGGTGATGATGTTCATTCTATCGGTTCTTGGGCTGATTCAGAATGTCGTTGTGGCACCTGGACTGAGGGTGAACTCACACCCTGCCCCTTGCTTCATCAAGACCCTGAAGCTCATTCTCTCATTGATGCTGCTCAAGGGTACATTCCATACCCACCGGCCCTCCTTGACATCAATCCGTATGAAAATATAGGATTTCAGGATGACGATGATGTGGATGAGGAAGAAGACCTGTACATGGGGAGAATGGTGGATGATGCACTCATGGCACAATGGGAAAATGATGATATGTGGGAGCCATGGGAAGATCATGACCTCCAGGATGTCGTCCCAGACCGCCACAATGCCGTCTTTGTTTTCGTGGATGATTTCCTTGTTCCTGAGTTGGTCCCATACCGCTATGTGCACCTGAGCTTCCTGCTATTCAGGCTCCAATGCCCCTTACCAGCTAGTGCATTTGGGGAACCTATACCAATAGTGAGGTTGGAACTTGTCACATTTCTTTGTATTTTTGTTTCTGTTCATTGTTTTTCTTTTCGTGTTAATCCGTGTTTCTTGTGTTCTGTTATTTTAATATCGGTTTGTTGTCTTTTGTCCAGGATTGTCACTATATTTCTAAATGGTATTCCGGTATTCCTTCCACATCAACTGGTTCATGGTTTTGGGCCCTACATAAGGTCCCCACACACTCCGCCGCGAGAGGACAGTCCGTTGCGCAATTACACTCCCACTCCCTTATCATTGTCTCCATCCGGATCACCTCTTGCATGGGCTTTCAATTCTTTAGAGACGCCAGACTTGCTTGATGATGTCCTTGCTGCTTTTCGATTGTTCTGGGAAAGGGAATCATCGAGTTTGGACTCCACTTTTGAAAATTCGGCGGGTTATGAAGAGGTCGTGGAAGAGGAAATCTTTATACTCGAAGATTAGTGCTGCATTTCAGTTGTTTCCGTTCATTTCATCTTTTGTTTATCAACTGGAGTGTAATCCTTGACAGAATTTTATTGGTTTTAGTTTTATTTTTAGTTTTCTTTAGTTAAATAAGGTCTTAAACACCATTGGGGGTAATAATGTTGCAATTTGGATGCTATTATAAAGTTTTATTTCTATATAAATTGCACTTTTCAAACATGAGGATGAGTTTTTGGCTTACATGTCCTGTACTGCACTGTTTTATAATTTTACTGTATGTCCAGAATAATGTTGGCTAGTCGGGGGTACATTATGTCTAAATTCTGTGAAGTTTTGAAAAAAAATCTAGGTTCGATCGATCGAAAGTTCTCAATCGATCGAACGTATCACTTTCTCGAGCGCTTGAAATATCTCAATCGATCGAATGTTCGATCGCTCGAACTCATCTCGATCGATCAAGAGTTGTATTTAAATGAGGCGTCCAGCGTACACTTTATCAGTCTCTTCACCTTCCTCACTCTCTCGAGCGATCGGCGACAGCAAGTTTTTGGGCGATTCTCATCACTCCCAACTATCTATCCCATTTATTGAAAGCTGCGGGTCCCACTTCTCCCCCCCTGCATCATCATCTTCATCACTCTCACCCCCTTTGCACACATCTCCCGAGGTAAGGTTTCAAGCACCCCCTCTTTCAATTTTCATTTCGAATCATAATAGGGGTACCCTCCATTGGTCGTTTGACCATTCTCTTGTAGTTTTGTTGTTATTTTTCTTTGTTTGGTTGTCTTCTCGTTGCTGCCGCGTCTCTGTGCTCGATCGATCGAGAACATTCGAGCGATCGAGAACTCGTGTTGTTCGATCGATCGAGAGTATTCGAGTGATCGACGATTTGTGGTGTTCGATCGATCGATACACGTTCGATCACTCGAACTAGGGCAGTGGCAATTTCTTACTTTCTTTTCATATTCCTGTTTTTAACTATTTTTTTTCTTTTCCATTTCAGGGTGTTCACAATGAACCCTGTTACAGGGTATCACCGGGAGAAGCCCTTTGACCTTGCCATTCCTGACCCGGTCCCACATCATGGCTTCCGGAGCACTCCTGACCGTCAGTGGTTTACACGCTACTTCCAGTCCAGGAAGGTCATGATAGAGCGACCACTCGAGACAGCTTGGCTCGCTACTCCCTGGTATCTCGCCCGCATCCGAGCCATGCCACACTGGTACGATTTGCTCTCTCAGGCAAAGAGAGTGAATCTCTCGTGGATTCGCGCAGCCTGCGCGGCGATGATTAGAGATCCCGATGCCGCATTCACACTGCGATCATTCTTTCGCGGCCGGGAGATCGTGTTTAGTCCTGCTACCGTCTCAGCTGCTCTTGGAGTCCCTGAGGTGCCTGATTGTGTATGCCCGCACCATGCTGGCACACCAGTGCTCTCATCCACTGCTGTTATCCGAGAGCTTACCGGAGACGCTTTACCGAGCTGGGATGGTGCGGCCCTTATCGCTGATGTTTATTTGACAGATAATTATCATATGCTCCACCTTGCGTTGAGCAACTGTCTATTAGTCACCTCCTACTGGGAGAAGATTGCTGCCTGGTATGCTCATGTTTTATTTGCCATTGGGACGGGGTTGCCAGTCTGTTTGCCTCGCCTATATATTGACTTCTTGAGGCACCCCACTCGCTACATCGCTGCTAAGAAGCACCTGAAAGGTGCTTGGGCCATTCACAGGGTGATTGAGCAGGCTGGTCTCCTTCCCTTACCGGACGATGCGACTTCTCAGGCTCGCAGTCGATTTGGCGAGACAGCTTCTCGCCGCTCAGATGCTCAGAGGAGGAAAAGAAAGGGCAAGGGGAAAGCGAAAGTTGGAGAGAAGAGGAGGAGAGCCGATGGCACCGATACAGAGGGTGCAGCTTCAGGGACGCCGACCGAGGCTGGGGAGCTTGATTCTGACGATGAGGTTGATCCTCGGGTGGAGGTTGCATAGTTTGAGCTGAGACAGCGATCTCAGACTAAAACTCAGGCCCAGGGAGAGTCTTCGTCATCCGTGCCTCTCCCGACGGTTCATGAGCTATTATTGGAGGAGAGGGAGGCTCGGATCAGACTCGAGGGTCGGGTAGCCCACATGATGACATTACTGGAGGCTATCTTGGTTCAGTTGGGGGTTGATCAGTCCTTACATACACCTCCATCTCACGCCACTCCTGCTACTGCTACGGTTACCACAGACGCACCTACCACTACGCCCCCTACTGCACCTCCTGCGGCTGATCCGTCCACTTCTGAGACCCTACCACCACATACTGATCCTGTTCCACCACCGTCCTCGGTAGCACCACCTTTTGCGGCGCCCCCACTTCCACCACCTCCAGTCGTCACTGAGAGTGACCCGACGACAGCTAGTACTGTTGTTGAGGGTGGAGTTGCGGAGACCTCCGATGCACCGATTGAGATATTATCAGATGTTGCGGAGGAGGTGTAGGTCGTGACTGTGTGAGTGTTTGGAGAGTTTTGATGTATTTTCTTTCTATCTTTCTATCTCTCTGCTCTCATTATGTACATGTTGTTCTTTTTGGATTATGTGGGATTGTCGGTGGTTATGTTTCGCCTGTTGGATGGTTTTGAGATTGTAAGACATTTATTATCACTGACATGTCATTTTCAATACTTAGTTTTACAGTGATCTCTTGGTATTATTTATGGATCATACGTTTTTTGTACCATTGTATATCTTTCATTTGATCTTGGTTGCTTGGAGATTGTAGATGTCCTTACAGATTGTTACGCTTGCAGTCATTGCGTTGCTTTAACAGGTGATACCCTTTTTATTTATTTGTTGAAAATCAACTTCTGAGGTCATCGCGATTTTCAGTTGGGGGTGGGATGTAAATAGATTATCACCTGAGCACGTTTACGTTATTAGCGATCTGTTTTACTTTATTGCACATTGAACGATCATGTTATTATGAACTTTATCAATGGAATACTTTTAAATATTCTCTTCTACTTAACCACTATCAAGTGATGATACATTCATGTTAATCTCATTTTTTTTTATGAATTACATTCACGCGTTTTTTTCTAGTGTCACTAAGACAAATGCATATGTTGACCAGTCTTGTATTCAACACCCATTTGCACGCGTTAATAGCTATGCTGAAAACTTAAATAAGAGTTAATATGACTATTATGCTTTAAGGAATAAATAGTGGAAACTAACAACCCTTAGTGAGTTTTTGAACCCAATCTTCAATTCTGAGGGAATTGTCGCATTAATTCGAATTGTTTTTCTTGAATATTCTGGAAATTCGTTGAATAGTCTCAAAAATTCTTTATTTAGGCTGTTTATTAGAGGAGAACGTTCAGGATTTACCAATTAAACTCAAATGAACACTGAAGTGCTAAAACTAAGAAGTTAAGAAAAATGATTTAAGCCATCGTTATTCAGTCCTTACCTTTTTCATATACCTGTATCAACATCCAAGAATTTCTTAACCCCATACCGATTAAATATTGTCAATATGAAAGCTCAAAACCTTCCGTCTGATACTTTAACCTCTATAAATTCATTGCACATTTAATGTGATCAAAATTATTGAAGTATGTGACAAGAAGGGAGTAGTGTGGGAAGGAGGTTATAGAAAGATTTTTACAAGGAGATGTTGAATAAAAAAAAAAAAAAAAAAAAAAAAAGGAAGGAGGAGTAAAAAGAAATAAAAATATATGAGAACAGAGGATGGTTGGAATAAAGAAGAAATAAATTAGTCACTATCACAAGTAAGGATGTGCAATTCTCGCCTCTCTTATCTTCACTCCACTAAATAAAAGCCGAAAAGTCAAAGTCTTAATGATTTTTAACAACTTGGTTTGAACGTGAACGTGTACTTTGAGTATCCACGGTATTTCGCTCCTCTAGTAAGTAGTATTCCTTTCAGGAGACTATATCACTCTAAATGTTCGTCCTTTATTGAGTTCGGTGTGAAATACTAGTAGCCAGAACATCACTCTTATTAAAGTTTCACACCATGAGCGATCATTATTAAACCAGTTTCTGTGGGATGTTCGTTTTTGAGTGCAAACCCATGTGAGAATCGAGTTGAAACTACAAATTCCAAGGGTATGATAGTCTAAACAACTCTAAAATAAAGTTGGATGCATAGTTGGTGACTTCACATACACACGGATACATGAATGTAATGCATATGTATATTTGTCTTGGTCACATGAGGAACATGTGGATTTCTTCATGGTCTGTATGAGGTTGATATGTTATATGGAGCTAAATTGATAATCGAATGGGAAAGAATGTTTAAAAGTTGTTTCTATATCTTTTTGAGCTTAAAAATTGAGAATTTTGTGGGTAGATTCACTGCAAACCCTCACGAGACAACACTCGTCCACTAGGGGAACCTAGGGGTTTAACGGCTTGTTGCATTTGCTAAATGCAACCGCGATTCCTGCGAAAGTGAGTTAGGTAGTGTCTCTTTCTAAATTAGATTAGTTTGCATTAGTTTATTTTTGTTTCTTCTAGTCGTTGTAGTAGGAGTTAGTTTGCTTTATTTTCTCTTTATTGCTAGGGACTAGCAACGCGCTAGTTGGGGGTTGTGACAAGCGGGTGTATTTGTAGAATATAACCGCGCTAAAAGAGAAAAATGCACTAGAAAAGTTTACAACTCCTCTGTTTATCTGCAGTTTGATTTACAATACCAGTTTCTACACAAATTGATTAAACTATGATAAGTGGTATTGTTTTTAGTGATTATTTGTGCAGATCACTGCTGTTGTGTACAAGATTGAAGAATGTTGATAAAGGAAGTGCTTGAGCCTGATGGAGAAGACTCAAAACTGAAATAGAAGTTTCGAGCGATCGAGAGTATTCGAGCGATCGACGTTTCGATCGATCGAATGGAGGTCAAGCGATTGAAGTTTCTGGAAGTTCAATCGATCGAGGGTTTTCGATCGATCGAACATGCCTTTTATCAGATTTTGCGCGCACGCAACAGAAACGGGTTTTAACCCTAGCATTAGGTCAAAACTATATATATTCATTTCGTTTACGTCCCAAAGGGACGCCCCACTTGTTTTCATCAGTTTTCATAGGGAAGAAAGAGTTTGTCTTGTGGTTTCTTTTGTAGGTTTTTCAAGATTAAACGTTGTTAGCTTGGATTGGTTGTAGTAATACAAGTTTTTCTCGTCCCAGGTTCTTTATTATTGTTCTATTTATATGCTGCAGTGAGTTAATCACAGTTTAGTTATTCAAGCTTTGAATATTGCATGTTAGATAGGTAAAAACCATTATTTTCATAGTTTTAATGAAAAGTTCAAAACCAAACGTTACCTTAATGACTTTTTACGTTAAAAATAAATCTGATACTTCCCAGACCATGTCTGAGTAGTTCGGGGTTGGGAAATCGCGATGAAATCGTGATTTCAGACCTCTGCCATGCACTATTTTTATTCCTGTGTTCGATCGATCGAATGTAGTTCGATCGATCGGACCAGAGACATAGTCGAGCGATCGAACTACGTTCGATCGATCGAGAGATGAAGTGTTTCGATCGATCGAATGCGCGTCGATCGATCGAGATCCCTGATTTTTGAGGACATCTAATACAGTATTCCAAGACTTTCTGCTTTACTGATTCGTTATCAAACTGTCCCCATATGCTCAGTTTGTCAAAACAGTCTTTAAACGTTAAGCCTTAAGGCATTTTCTTTCAATATATTTTGCAAACCACCCTCAATGCTAATACCATTGTAGGTGAGAGTCTTAACTATTGAATTAAACCACCTTTGTGTATTTCAAACTTAATTGTGATGATATAGTCCCGGTCATGAAAGGACTATTGATTCTATATCCTTAGAGAAGTAAGGGATACTGTAGAAGTTGCCCTCCGTTGAACTTAATTGCATTTGCATGGTAGATGGTTGAGTCATGGTGGATTCGCGTGATCCCAACACTTTCTTTTATTAAGTAAAACCGTTTTCAAATCTTGTTTAGTTAAATAGTTAATCATTAGTTTATTTACCTTAGCTGCTTTTAAGTTAGTAGTTGTTAATTGTAGAACTTTGTGTTCTACACTTCTCTTTGAATATTGAATTTTGCTTTTCTTTTAGAGTCTAATCTAAGTTAGTTGATTTCTATCCTTCCCTATGGGATCGACCTGGTCTTACCAGTTACTACTTGCACGTCCACCTACACTTGGGTGTTGCACTAGAGCGCACAAGATTTTTCACGTGTCAACATCGTAAGGAGACCCAAATTTTGGTCCATCGTATGTCATAGACAACTTTATTACTTGATATGTGATTAGACGATTTTTCCTAGGTTTATTTGTGTGATCTTTCACTTTACATTGCATGATATTTGAATTAGATCTTATGAATGGTATTTTATCTTTAGATCTTCCATTTCAAGTTTCTTATGTGATGTAATATACTATCATAGTATTAATTACCGAACCATACATAGTATAAGATGATTATTTGGATGCTAATTGAGGCCCGTCGAAAGACGGGGCGAGTTGAGGGTGTTTTAGTCGCGACAAAGGCTCCTTCCTCTCTCGTACCAAAACCCCAAACCAAGTTCTTTGGTTATGAAGGGCCGGTGTCCTTTATCCATTTGGGTGAGTCAAATTAGGTTTCTTGGTTCCTTAAAGACCAAGTGGCGACTCTGTATCTGTTTTCAACAGACCATTTTCTTTCTTTGATCAAATCAAATCAAGTTCAAAACAAAACAAAACAAAAAGAGGTGGAATCCCGGTGTCCACAGTGATGATTTGAGGACAAATCCTTTTCAAGAGGAGGGGAATGATGCAAATCATGGCACGTCTTCAAGGGAACCAGTTCAAATTCCAATTGGACCAGTTACGAGGGCTCGGGCAAAGAAGTTCAAAGAGGCACTCAATGGGGTAATTTAAGAAGTTTGGTCTCAGGAAAATTTGTGGAGGCCTATGGAGCTTGGTCCACAAAGATGTCTCAATCTAATTCAAGTTCTAGAAGAATAATCCAGCAGTTCAAGATTGAAGTCAAATTTTAGTTTTCCTAAAATTAGAATTTGATTGTCATTTTTTCATAATTGCTTAAATTGCTGAATTGTGGGCTTGCATGCCAACTATGGAACTTTCCTTATTCCTTTAGTTTCCTTTTATTTTAATTTTGGGCGAATTTATTTTGGGGCATAATATTTCGTAGGCTTATAGGGCCCAACTGTAAGCCTCAGCTATTTAAACAGTTTTAGAGTTTGTAATATGCAGTTTTTGATCATTAATAATATTGTGAGAGTTTTCTCTTTGGTTCTTTGAAGAACTATTCAAACTTATCAGATTTACTCTGTGGCGTTCATACCTGGACTTATCAATCGAGTTTTCCATCCTTGATTGTGGCGTCTTCATCCTTTATACCAAGGTTCGCATCTGTTATAGGTGTTGGGTCGCGATTTCCATTTGAATCTGACAGTAACGGTCCGAGACATTAATCGTGTTACGGGTTTCATCACATTGTTGGCAGGGGTCGTATCAGTGGGTTCGCTCCCTTCAGCATTGTTCAAGAAAAGAAGAAGAGAATGAAGAACTGAAGACAGAAAGGGAGGGACTTACAAAATTTAGCGGAGAAAAGAGGTCGGGAATCTTGCTCGGGAATTTGTTTGCTCTCAAACCGCTCGGTAAACTCTCTCACTTGGCAGCAGGGATTAATGAAATGAGTAAGTGTTCCTTATATAGGAATGACGAGCGGTCCATATCAATCAGATCCAATGGCTCAGGAATTTTCCCGCCAAAAGCCGTCGGACAGTTGTCGCCTCGGGAACGTGGAAGGTCGCCTCAAAAGACACGCACATTTAATGCATGACGTGACGGCCCGGTTACCACACCGCTATTCGGTCACATATGAACTGACTTCGCTGGATCCTGACCAGGCCAATTACTCCCTGACACGTGGCAATACCAACACTAGGGCTCCTACCTGTACCGGTCGGTTATTCCACCGGATGGTCTGGAGGGTGGGCCCCATCCCGAGTAGCATTCCCGGAGGACATCCGGACGGTTTCCAAGACCACTGATTTTCGATCCTCACCCGATGAAGCATCTAGTCAGTTCTGAAAATGGGGGGCAGCTGATATGTCCAAAATAATCCAGATGTGAAGCCAGTGCCACGTCACCAAGGGCCGAGCTATCCCGAGGTGTTCGTCAGAATCGTGCGGTTCATGTCAATAGGGCGGGAGTAAAGGACCGCGGCCTCCCGTGGACCTGGTCTATCCAGCAGTTTTCTAAACCAACTACACGTCTGCAAGATGGCATATGGCAGTTTCCTAAACCACTTAGGAAACTCTCCCCAAATCATGTAAATCAATTCTAATTAGATTAGGCTTCCTAATCTAATTAACTTACCATGTAAGGGTGGACTCTTGCATCTATAAAAGAGCCCACCTACCCTGTCTACAGGGATCTTGAAAATAATTATCTAGCTAACAAGCATACAATAGAGAACTCACCATCAATACGCATATACCCTGCCGGTATTACTGGTAGTGCCGTCCCTCTTTGTTGGCTCACCAAGCCAGCTGGTGATCTGCTAGTGAGAGCGTACAGACGCAACTGTGGACGTAAGTCACCTCGTTAACGGGACCGAACCACATACAAATTGTTCGTCTTTTCCTCTTTCTACCCTTCTTACTAATGCTAGGCAGTATTAGACTTTACCCCTTCCTTCGACTTCTAGTGACGTGGTTCAACGGTTACCATCTCCTAACAAAATGTTTTCCTCCACGAAAACTTGGGACCATGTTAGACCTTATTACCCTAAAGTTCATTGGCATCGCCTCATATGGTTTCCAGGGAATATTCCTCACTATAGTTTTATTTCGTGGTTAGTTATTCTTCACAGATTATCCACACATGATAGAATTTATACATACACACCGGGTCCGCTTGCTTGTGTTTTATGCCACAAATATTTGGAAACCCACGACCACCTTTTCTGTAAGTGCTCTTATACTTCTTATGTGTGGCAGGGGGTTCTCAATAGGTTGGACGTTTTATATTCAGCACCCACATGGGATGATCTTGTGGTTTGGGTAGCGGACAAGTGGAAAGGGAAGACTCCTCAGCACACTGTCCCTAAAATGTGCCTCAGTTTTGTTGTGTATAGCATCTGGCAAGAGAGGAATGCTCGGAGCTTTAAAGTGGAAGTTAAGCCTAAGGAAAGACTTTTTCAAGAAATATGCCTCCAGATATCCCTTCAGATACAAGCTAATTGGAAGAATGATCCCCATCTCCCCCAGTACATCGAGAGATGGGCCATTACCCCATAATGGGGAATTTTGTTTTTGGTTAGCTGCCTTGACTTTTGGACCTAGCTATGTTGTGACCCTTGCTCCTTAGCTTAGCTTCTCTTTGATGGTGTACTAGGTATATTGATTTTGTAAAGTTGGGGCTTTCTTTTTTATTTCCCCACCCTGCTGCATTGTCTAAATGCTTTTTGCACTCGTTGTTTATCCTGGGGTATGCCCCTTGTACTTTTGTATAGTGCCGTTTGGCTTTTTTTTTTTTCATTTAATTAACCCTATTTCCGAAAAAAAAACTTACCCTCATTTCTACGACTCACCGCATTAGCTAGTTGTCTCATCTAGGACTCAAGCTTCGCAATGGATTGTGTGTGAGAGTACACTATTTGTGCTTGTGCGTGCACTTGCGTTTTGATATTTTTAAGGGACGCAAACACCTTCTCCTCAAAAGTGTTATCCCTTAGAGGGTTAGGGTTAGGATTAGGAAGGGGTATTGGTATTGACTTTGTTGAAAGTGGGGTAAAAAAGTATTAGAAAAATTAGTCGTCTCATTATTATTATTAGATCTCCACAAGAAGCTAGGATGACTTCTGCATGGGGCCTCCAGATTGTTCGTCATAGGATTATAATTATTTCGTGGGAATTGTTGAATAGAGTGTATGTGTTGCTCCACGAATTCCAAAAATTGAGACGCGGATGGGCATGCAAGTGTAGAATGCGAAGGATCGGAACATATTTGACAAATTTCGTAAGAGGGTGAGCCCGACGTTTGGTTCATCATCATAAATCGGTTAAGTTTTTTAGATAGTTCTTGCAATTCAATTGAGTGACTTGACACGAACCGCTCTTCTCGCTTAGTTTGAGGGGGAAGACACCCCTCAGGACGTACCGACACAGTTTGATCCATCAAATTTTCACTTAACGTTTCAAATATTTTCCATGCCTCATCGACGCTTTGTGTAGGAAGGTACCCGTACAAACATCATCGACGGTATTATGAACTAAGGGGTTAGGACTCTACATCAGCAATCGTCCAGGGGTTAGGACATTTCATCAGTCATCCGGGTTTAAGGCGTCATCATTTCAGAAATCGTCCAAGCTAAAGGATATGTTTTATCAGAAATTGTTTAACATGATTCAGAATTCATTCAAGATACTCCGCAGTAGATGACACCTAAAACCTCAAACTCAGAAGAAAGACTCAGACAAGGCTCCGAGAATCATCCAAGATATATATAGCATACTTCTTCTTAGATATTCGACTGTGAGAGTGAGACGTTGCATCCCTTGCATTAGATTCTACATCTAGAACTCTTGATGATGATTCCTCCAGCATGTGAACCTTCACTTTTTCATACTACATCAGCATCCTAGGATAGGAGTATCTCATCTGTTTTATTGTTTGTGTGTGTTCTCTGTCTCCTCGTATGCTTGAACTACGCCCTGGTCTGGTTCTTGGAAAGGATACGTAGACAGCTCCAGCGGAGCACGACCAGCAGCAACTTCGACTTAGTAGCATCTGCCCAGCATTGCATTGCATTCAGGGCTGGTCTCAAGAATTTGGAGGCCCGGGACGAACAACTAAAAGGGAGGACCTTATACAAGGGTTCGGGGACAGCGCCCCCAAGGCAATTTTTTTGGAGTCTATTTATACACAATTGACATTTTTTTAGGGTTTACTTGTACATAATTGGCAATTTTTTTTGGGATCTGCTTATAATATGAGTCTATTTGTGAAACTTAATCATTGTATGGTATCTTTCAAAATATAGAGGGGCCTATTTCTAAAACTCAAAAAATTCTTACACTAAAAGTGTAGTTTTCAAAATTCTAGGGCCTTGCTTTTGAGTTTTATACATATGTACATCAATATATATGTTGTTGATGATACTAAATTGGGCCTTCGGGGAGGTCTAAATGTAAAATAATAAAAATCTCAAGGTAAAAAATAAAATTATGAAATTTTCGTGGGGGCCCCCAAAATTTTGTGAACTTTGATGGCCCGGGGCGGTTGCCCCTTTTGCCCTCCCTTTGGGCCAGCCATGATTGCATTTTTGCTTTCGTAATTTCTTGATTTTCTCAGATTTTGAATTTTTTGATTTTTTGCGGACTTTTGTTTTTCCTAAAACCTCTCAGTATGGTTATTGGGTGCCTTCTAGCTTTGGCACTCACTTGAAGTTCACGTTGTTCACAACAAGCTCTGCCAAAGAGGGGCAAACTGTAGACACCCAATTATGACCACACTGATAGGATTTAGGGTGGACAACATCTTGGAGGATTCGATGATGAAAAGTACCCCATGGAAGATACTGGATTCCACAAAAAAAAAGATCGAACTTCGGAAAGTGACTTCAAGCTCAGAAAAGCCCTTTTCCATCATAAAATCCCAGTTTTGTCAAAATCGTCTCTCAGAATTCATATTCACTCAGGGTTATATGAACATAAAGTATTCTAAACATAGTATTCTAGATATCCAGAGATTCAATTTTAAAGAAAAACCTGAAAGCGATGCACATTGAAAAGCAATTTTGGAAAAGAAGTCATTTGATTTCAAAAAGACGACGAAAGTTCTAGAAGACTTCTGGATTTCAATTGAACTTCAATTCTTATTTAAAATCCTCCTAGAATATTTTTATACTAAAATTCAACTCGACATCTTTCCAACGGTACATAAATGGACGATTTCAGACACTAAAAAGCATTTTTACAAAAATCCAGAAAAGCAGTGCACGTAATATTTGAAATAGGACATAAGGGCAACCAGAGGATGATGAATAGTAAGTTACGGGTCCCACTTATGGGGTGGCAGGTCCCACCTAAGTTGCCACCAACAAAGTGCCCCCTCTATCGAGCTTTTCGAGTTCCAGACCTGTCCAGAGGCTTCCCATTGCGGGAAATTGCCCAAAAACTGCGTTTAGGCACTGAAATAACCATTTTAACCCTTTTCTGATCTCTAAAATACCTGTTTTAACCTTGAAACTTAATAGCTAAGTTTTTAAAACTCTATATATAGATCCCATGCATCTCATATGAGATGTAGAGTTTAGATCATCTTAAGCATACTTTGAATATACTTACAAGAGATATAAGAATATACTTAGAATTTAAGAGAATTCTAGAGAGAGAATAGTGAATCATGAATTGATTTCTTCTAAAATGAATTTTAAGATCATTAGATAAGATAATTGAAGAGAGTTTTGACATCAATTGCCTCCATTAACTTCCACCATGGATAAGTGCTTGAAGAGCTTGAACAACACTTGAAGAAGAAGATCCTTCAAATCAACTTTGAATATATAATTGAGAATCCGCCAAGAGGTAGACATCACAATTCATCTCTAATTCTTACTTTTACATATAGATCTATAAGGTTTGGATCTAGTTTAGTTTTAATTTTGTTAGAACACTCATCCTCTTCATCTCTTGTTCTTCACACACTCACATGCTAGATCCAAATCTTCCTTGATTTTGTTGATAATTCATGATTAGATATTGATTTTCACATTGATTTTCAATTTTGATTTCATTCTTCTATTTAGTTTAGATCCATGCATACATGATTATATATGTATCTATTTTGAATTCTATGATGGTTTGGAAGTATGATATATGAGAAGGATGATTCCTATGTTCATACTTTTCTCTTGATCATTCCTATAACCTAGAATTCCTATTGAAAATTCATCTCGAATTGGATATTAGTAAGTCCCTTGGATCCATGATCTAAAGTTCTTCATAGAACTTGAGGGCTAAATTGATTGAGAATCATTTGATCTACGAGTTTGATCTCTCTAATATGCTTCAACCATCACCTAAGATGTTTCTCTCACACTTTAAAATGAATTAGCCAAAATTCAGCAAAACAGATTAATTTTGTCCATAAGATTTGGTCCATCAAAACCCATAGTTTGATTGATTTCAAACTTTCTGGGTAAACTTTCATGAATTAGCTTTCATTCGATCCGTTTTGAGAGTCATTAGGATCCATATTCTATTTTTAGAAATTGTTGAGAAATCGGTTGATAGATTTGAACATAGTCTCTTTGTGCTTGAATTTTAGAAAATTTGTGATAGTTATCGATAATCCACTTTTTTGAGGATGATTCCTAGCTCATGTATCTATATGCTGATATAAAATCGTGCGCATACGATCGAGTTAAGATCATTTTTTAGGCGTTTGAAGTTGATACAACTATTCTTGAATTTTTTAAGTTTAACTACAATCATGATTATGTATACAAAATGGTCAAACCTTGATCACTCAACAAAAATTGATGAATAAAACTTGGTTTAGAAATCATCTAGGATAAATGGATTGGAGATTAAAAGCTTCGATCAACTTGATTAACATGATTCATGAACTTCTATTATGTCTTGCATTCCTTTGTCAAATGATACCAAATTTCCAAAATAACAGATTCTGGTTAAAACAAAATTTCAGAGACCTTATGTTCATGAAATATCCATGGGATTATTTTTGTCACAAACTAAAATGAAATAGCTTTCTTTTGACACCAAATAGAGATTCATCTGATTTTTGTAGAATTAATTATGAGTTTTACAAGAACAGTGGACAGTCCTTCTCCACTGTTCCCAAAACTCTTATTTCTCGAACTTCAAAAATGCTAATGAGGTTCTACTTTTTGGAAAAGTTCCCTAAGACATTTATCTAACTTTCTGTAAAATTATTTTAACCTAGCTCATGTTTAAGACCACTTTTGATAGGATTCATTAGAGGTTGCTGAATCTGGAAATATGATTGATGACATATTCTTCTTGTTTTTCATGCATATCATTTGTTTGTTTGTATTTTTTGCAATGCTTGGGTATTCCTTAGTGTCTTAGTGTAGAGAATTGAATGCCGTGGATCCGGACTTTGATTTGTGAGCTTGCCTCGTCTACATGCGGCTTAGTGCCCATGTATCACGTACTATCTCTATCCTTTCTCTTAGAATTTTTCTAGGTTTACAACTTTGTTTTCAATGACACAATTCCTTTAGGATAGTGTCCGTTTCTGTGATTACATGTTAGAGACATTCTATTTAGGATTGTTGCATGATTGCATTACACGTTTCCTTTCTTTAGCTTTTTGGGACTCTGCTTGAGTCGACCCAATGTAAGTCCTCTTGTTCCTTCTTGCATATCATGACACGTTTCCTTTATTTGCATCGGTCCTGGACAAACTAGCCATTGTGAGTATACCTGTTTCTTGTATTGCATGTGCATCCGATTGCTATTTGATTTAATCTCTTAAAATGATTTTTATTAGATGTTCCTTTTTTCCATTTATATATTATCTAGTATGATTGAGGAAACAACACTTATTATGAATTAAGAACAAGGATATTTGAATCAAGGCCTTCCAATCCGTAGGGCGAGGAGGGGGTGCTTTTGTCCTGCTCTGGCTCCTTCCCCTCTCGTACCAAGACCCTCGAACCTTATTTCTGGTTATGAGGGGCGAGTAACCTTATTCAATTTTGGACGAGTCAAATTTAGTTTCCTAATTCTTGATAAAAATTAGGTGGCGACTCTTTGTCTTTAGGATCGCATGAGGAAGTTCTAGTTTCTTGAAGTGTGCTCCTTGGATCCGTCCTGGGACATTGTCAAAGAATGCCAGGATCCCCTTCCCACATCACGGTCCATAAGTCTGTTGAGATTATTCCTTATTTATACACGGACAAATCAACGAATGAGGTACTGAATCTCCTCCCTTCTATGCTCTAGTTATTAGTTCTTTTTCCTAGCGACTAACTTAGTCATCGGACGAGGCTCAGGGAGCACAACCCCCCATGAGTCTTTCTATTTCCTTGTGTGCAAGATCCAGCTTTGGAAAATCATCAGTTGCTGCTCAACCCATAACCATTGTCAGCTCGGCCTGAAGCGAGCTACATCAATAGTAATTCTAGACTTCTTAGTTGGTCTTAAGTTCTTGAAAAGCGACTTCGCATTTAGGTATCCATTCAGACGTTGCTCTCCCTCTTAAGGCCTTCAAGAAGGGAAGGCATTTATCTAAAGCTTTAGAGATGAAACGATTTAGTGCTGCTAATCTCCCATTCAAGCACTGGATGCCCTTCTTCATTTTGGGGGACTTCATTTCTATTAAGGATTTGATTTGGCCTAGATCTGCCTCTATTCCTCTTTGGGACACCAGGAAACCCAAGAATTTCCCTACCGAGGCCCCGAATATGCATTTGAAAGGATTTAGCTTTAGCTGGAACTTTTGGAGGATCTCAAATGTCTCCCTTAAATGGTTGATATGGTCTTTACCGTGCTTATTTTTCACGAGCATATTGTCGATATAGATTTCCATTGACTTACCAATCTGATCATGGAACATCATGTTGACCAGCCTCTGATAGGTTGCTCCAGCGTTCATTAACCCGAATGGCATGACCTTGGAACAAAAGAGACCCCTATTGGTAATGAATGAAGTCTTTTCCTGATCCAGGTGGTCCATCTTAATCTGGTTGTAACCCGAGTATGCGTCCATAAAAGATAGTAGTCCATTCCCCGTTGTTGAATCCACAAGTTGATCTATCTTGGGAATAGGAAAGCTGTCCTTCGGGCAGGCCTTATTTAAGTCAGTATATTCTATACAGACTCTCCATTTTCCTCCTTTCCTTAGGATCACCACCGTGTTAGCCAACCATGCTAGGTAGCGGACCTCCTTGATATGTCCTGCCTCTAGAAGTCTGTATACTTCTATATTAATAATTTTATTCCTCTCTGCGTCAAAGGCTCTCCTCTTCTGTCTGACTAGAGGATGAGAAGGGCCAACTGAAAGGTGGTGTGTAATAACCTGAGGGTCGAACCCAACCAAGTCCTGAACTGACCAAGCATAGACTGACATATGCTCCTTCAAAAAAGAGATGAGCAATAGCCTTTGCTGGATATCAAGTTACGTTCCAATCTTGATCGTCCTGAGGGGGTGTAGTTCGCAGATTGAGACTTTCTCAACTTCTTCGTTAGGTTCCAACACTAAGGGCCTTTCTATATCAAGGTCCTCGTCCACCCGCGAAGCTAACTGATCCCGAGTCACTTTCTTTGTGGGGAGGGGGGAGTGGGGCTTAGTGATTGCTATTTAGCATTTGATGACTTGAGCGCCGTACAACCGCACTCTCTAGCTTCTTTCTGATCACCTCGGATGGTCACCACGACTTCTCGGATGATCAGATTCATGCATTGGTGGAAGGATGAGGGTATTATCCCCAAGTCATGGAGCCACTGCCTCACCATAATAATGTTATAGGGAGAGAATGAGTTCACCACTTGGAATTCGTCCAGGGTTGTGATATAGTTAGTGTCTTCTCCCACGGTGATCGGCAACATCACGTGACCTTCTTGTACTCTTACCTCTCCATTGAAACCTGTCAAATTGGATTTGGCTGGCTCTATCCTCCTCATATCAAAGTCCATTTCTTTGGTGTGGATAGGAAAATCACAATGATCGAACTCCCATTGTCAATAAGAATTCTCCTGATATTGAAATTGGATATGCTTAGAGAAACAACCAAAGCATCCTCATATGGGAGGTGAACCCCGATCAAATCCTGGTCGATGAAAGTGATACGTTATCATGGGCTCCTTTTCAAAACTAAAAATCCAAATAGAGGGATATTGAGCTTCTCGTGCAAGCCTTTCCAAGCTCTATTAGAATTCCTTGAGTTTCTGGACTACCAGTGTATGGCATGTATAACATTGGGCAATTCATGCAGTTGTTGGGGGATCTGCTCTTGATTCGATTTTCTTCGGGTGTTTCGGTCGTCTCTTCTTTCGTTATGCCTTTCAGATCAATCATTACACCTCGTAATAAACTGACGAAGCTTTCCTCGCTTGATAAGTTCCTCAATTTCATGTTTGAGGATTTTGCACTCGTCTGCTGTGTGCCCATGATCTTTGTGAAAGTCACAATACCTTGACCTGTCTCTCTTTTAGGGATCTCCCTTCAGGCACTCTGGCCACTTGAAATCTTCCCTCCCTTTGGACTGATCCAAGATCTAAGATAGGGGCACGTTGAGGGGAGTATAGAGTTCTGCCCTCTTAAAATCGGGCTTCCTGAGCGGCTTGTCAGGTGACTGCTGCCTTTTTTTCTCTCTTCCTTGGATTCCCTTTTAGGGGGTTTTGGACCTCTCATGTTCCTCAACTCCTTTCTGGCCAAATTCTTGTCTTCTACCAATACATATTTGTTGGCCCGTGCCAACAGCTCTGCATGGCTCTTAGGGGGGTTCTTGTTGATGGATGTAAGGAAAATTCGAAGGTGGAGCCCCGCCTTTAATTCTGAGTTGGCAAAGCCTTGATTGCATCCCTCCATTTTATTGAGCTTAACATTATACCTCGTGATATAATCCCTCAGACCCTCACCCTTGGCCTAGCGTATGGTCAGCATGTGATCTGGTCCCTTCCTGATTTTCTTATTGGTTAGGAACTGATTGATAAATTTTACCCCCAGGTCAGCAAATGAAGTGATTGATCTGGGCAGGAGTTGGTTAAACCATGATAACGTCGTGTCAGTGACCGTATTCGAAAAAACTCGGCACATCAAAGCGTTACTATGATTGTACAAGGCTATGGCTTGCTGATAATGGCTCAGGTGCTCGGTAGGGTCCATCTTTTGCGTACATGGTAAGTTTTGGCAGGGTAAACTCTTTCTGTGGAGGAACATTTGTGATTGACCTAATGAATGGGGGCCACCTTACCCCAAGAGCTCTTGAAGTTCCTACTCAGTCTTGAGTTGCAAAGCTTCAGGCATTTCTTATTCCAGTTGGCATTTCTTGGGTTGATCATTTAGGCCAGCTTTGGGGTAAATCGTCAGGTCGCCCTTGCGATGATCTCCAAACTCGTCAATCTGTTCCCCATTTTTGTCACGCAGCTCATTGTTATCCATAGCTGCTGAACTATGCGCAGTTCTGGTAGGATGAATGTCCTCCATGTGTTCTCTAGGAAGATTGAGCTGGTTGCCCACCAATTAGGACATTGCCTGTTGCTGTTGGACCAAGGCTTGCACCGTATCTGTCAAGCTATTGATTTATTGCATTACTAGCTCAATTACAGCTGGTTACTAAGGCAGTTGACGTAGCGGGTTTGGCTCAGTGGATTTTTTGGAGCAAAAGGATTTAAGTTCCCTAGGAGAGGGTCCTGATTATCCTGACGAGAAGGTCGGGACGAAGAAGATCTGGTAGAGACCACCATCGTGCTAAATACAAGGGAAATGAAAACATGAATTAATGTCATTTACCACAGACAACACCAATTGATGTAGCTCTCTTCAGGCCGAGCTGACAATGGTTATGGGTTGAGCAGCAACTGATGATTTTCCAGAGCTGGATCCTACACACAAGGAAAGAGAAAGACTCAAAGGGGGTTGTTCTCCTTAAGTCTCTTCCGATGACTAAGATAGTCGCTAGGAAAGAGAACTGATAACTATCGCACAAAAGGGAGGAGATTCAGTACCTCATTCGTTGATTTGTCCGTGTATAAATAAGGAATAATCTCAACAGACTGCAGCCTTTTCGGCGCAGTCTTTCACTACCCTATTGTGTACCATTGGGTTGGGCTAGTTCGTGGTTCACCACGTGTCCCACTTCTCATGTTATGGGCTATTTGTTCTTACATTCCTGGAATGGGAGTGATTACGTGAACTTGGCCCAACAGCTATATGGACCCGTTTAGCCAAGACGGTATCTAGTGCAGCCAGCCTGTATCTTCCTTGCCAAGTGTCATAATCTGGTGGAGGGGCTAAACGTCATCGTATCAAGTTTCAATATATTATATATATTAAGTTGACCACACTGAAATAGAGGAAAAAATTAGTGAGGGGTGTCAAATTTGTAATTTCATTAGGTTCAAATAGGCCCGTTTTATTTCCTAATTGAATCATGTGTTCAACCACATGGATATGTGTAGTCTACCCATATTTTGTGGTCTCATTCTATAACCTAAAACCACATTTTTGTGATATTTGAACCCAATCATATTGCATCTTACTACACCTATATTTTTTTTATGTGGTTTTAGATTATAGAATGACACCACTGAAAAAAAAATAAATTATGGCTACTCCACTGATCTTCCACCAACATTAATATTTTATTGTGCTATTGTTTGAGGATTCTGCCAATTGTGAAAACAATCACATTCACAGCTTCCAGACTTCCAGTTCTAAAGGACTATCAATTTTTTTTCTTTTTCTTTTTTTTTTTTTCATTTGTGGTGGACTCCATCTAATAGCATTTAGTCCTAATTTTATCCTATATATTTATAGGACACTGACTATATTTATAGGTCCAACCTTCACGTTGGGAATAGTTTGTTCTATTCGTGGACTCAGTGACTTTTAACCATGAATTCATTCATTGATACCAATATTCTAAATTTCTATCAAGTTAGAAATCTATTCTTATACTTTTTTTGTCTATAAATGCAATGAATATATCTTACTTCTTTTCTTCTTTTATTATTGTCATACTTCCGAAGTTTAAATTTCAATTTTGGTTTCTAAAACTTTGTCATTTGTACCACAATCACATTATGTGGTACAACTCATAAAACATTTGAGAACCAAATATTGTATGACAAGTGGTATGGACTTCCATCCCACCTGCAAGTATTTGCGGGTTCGAGTCTCATGGGTGATGTTGTCAAAATCAAGATGTAAAAAGTGTACTTTACTTTTCTAAGGATTTGTAGTAGTGAAAGCAAAGGTCGAACCCACAGAGATTGAATTACTACGACTCTTAATTTTAAAACCTAAATCTAATTAATTATGAAAACGAGATTTTGATTTGAATTTTAATTAAATTAATGAAACTAATGAAATTAAATCTAAATTATGAAAGCGATTTAAAAGTGTTTTTATAAATATGTTTAAAGGAACCTAGGATTGCAAATCCACCACTAGCTTCATAATAGGAATATTTATGCATTCAATTAGATTATTAAGTTGGATGATAATGGGGAATTGTAGTTACAAGCCCAATTCCTCCGTCAAGAAAATAACTATGGTTCAAGCACCAACATAATCCATCTTCGGTTAGCACGAATTATCCCACACTAAACTAGGGTTGTGACATAATCCGTCTAACCTAGGCATGGACTATTCGGATACTTGATAGCACAATTCAATAAAGCACCATTACATGTAAATAATCCATACAAGCACATCAAATATAGATCATTGAGCACATCACAGTCAAAATAGATCTAAGACAAGAATAGATTTTGAAAGTAACGATTTAATCAATAGAAGTTCGATTTATTTATAAAAATCCTCGAAACATGTAACTGTCATCCATACATAATAAAACTAAAAGAAAAACATAAATAAAACCCTATTACTTGGCTAGGGTTTCATTGAAACCCTAGATTTTGAGTTTAGTTATCCATAGAAGCGGTAGATGGCAAGTAGTTGATGGAGGAGGCCATGGGAATCCTTGGTCTTCTTCTTCTTCTCCTTGCTTTCCTCCCTTTAATGGCTGAAAGTGTGGTTGTATATTGTGTGTATAATAATTGCCAACCCTTTAATTAAAGTAAAATAGGGTATATATAGATTTACAACAAGTTTTGGAAGCTTTCCTAACCCGAAACGCACTAAAACTGCTATATTTTGCGATCTGGACGTAATTAGGCAGTTTCGTTCGCGTAGGAATCATCAGTAGAGTGAAATACGCAAGTTCCATTTTTGCATAGGTCGCGCGCGCGGGCCGCGCGAGCGCGATATTGGGACCTCGCGCGAGCGCGATATTGGGACCTCGCGCTCGCAGATCGCGCGAGCGATTTCGGTATCTTTGCGCGAGCGGATCGCGCACGCAATGTGGATTTTCTTGCTTCTTTCTTCTTGCTTTTTCACCCTGTTTAGCCTGGTATACTTGATTTCTTCCAAATCCTGTCAAAAAATAGAAAATAAAGTAAAAACATACAAAAATAGGATAAAAAGGTACTAACAAACGCGCGTTAAGGCGTATAAATAGGATTTGTTCTCTCCCGATCACACCCCCAAACCTACATTTTGCTAGTCCTCAAGCAAAGCTAAAATAAAAATTAAAATTCTAATAACATACTACTCCATTTTCACATGGATCACGATTGCATTTAGCGTATGCAACAAGCCTTTTAAACCCCTAGGTGTCCCTAGTTGGACGAGTGAAGTCTCGTGAGGATTCTCATCAACAAGTTACCCACAACCATCTTTATTAACTTATAAATTTAAAAAGTTTTATTCAAACGAAAAACAACCTTCAATACTCCTTATCATAGAACGATGATTCGAAATAGAATAACGAACAAGAAGAAATGCAATCAAACGTCCACCTAAATCATGAAACACAATCCTAAGCACATGAAACGTATAAATCAATAGAGTTTCTCATAAAATTGCATGTGTGTGATATGGTAGTCAAATGAACACGCGCATGTCATGAACTTGGAATATAACTCGGATAACCATCAAACTATGCTTCGACTACGAATCTCACAATGTTAATTACACTCTCAAATAAAACACTCAGAAACAGGTGTAATTTATCAAGTATATGTGAGCAAAGGAATTATGTTTTCAAAACGATAAATGCTCACATATGACTTCAAAAGACGCATGACACGAAAGAACAGTAGTCTCATGGATAGGATGCCAACAATCAAGAAAAATTAATCATTACCATGCTTTAATCACCTTCCCATCATTTATATATCCAAACCATGTTTCTAGGATCAAATAGGACTTTTCAAAGGTTATAATGTGGCTCGGGAAGTGAAAAAGGATAGAAAGGATTCATCAAGTAGTTTCAGAATGGCATTGTAAGGTATGTTCGATTTCTTTCATTCTCTTCTTTTTCATTTTTTTTTAATTTCTTTCCTTTTCTTTTTTCAATCTCTTCAATCTTTTTTCCCTTTTTTTCTTGCTTGTCGGATGATTATTCATTGATTTCTAAGCAACTACCCCAATAGCATCTTATCTTCTTCTTCCCAATCAACACATCGCCTTATCAACACTAAAAGGTGACGAATCTTTCAGTGGTGAACTCCAAGTTGGTCAAGTTGGAGCAAAAACTGGATAATGGTAATTAAAGAAAAATGGCATTTTAAAGGCTCAAAGGGCGAACTAAGGAAATTTTTTTATCATTTATCGGTCAGTAAACAAAGAAGGCCTACCATCATTTCCTATGGTCATATGGTTCTTTAATGTTTACGACGGAAGATTATTTAGCATGGTCGTAAATATTTTACTTGACTATCAACCAAAGCAAAAATAATGAGACTAAACAACAAGTAGATGCGCTATTTCAATGAAATTCGACAAACACAATGTATTTATAACCCTCTAAAAAGAAAAGATAGGCTGAAAAGCTCACTGGGCTTAGTCTCCATCATGTGTTATCTAGAAATCCAAATCATCTTATAGTTCACATCAAACATGTATTCAAGCGAACTACGTGCAATGCATAGGTTTGTGTGCAAATCTATGATATAAACGATTCAAACGTTGCATCATGACTTCAGTAAATATTTAATCACATCTTTCTTTGTGTTATCATTCTATAACAATCAAAGTTTTTCAACAAGAAGTATCAAATTGAGATTGTACAAACGTTGGTAACATTGTTTATTTAAGCACAATTATCGAAAAATTTTAAATTTCAAAAATTGGGGTATAATAATGTGCATCATGTGAGTGCATACCCCCAAACCTAAACCTTTCATTGTCCCGAATGAAACAATAAAATAAAAGAAAGGAAAGTACGTAAGGAAGGAACAATATTACCTCGATCTTGACAAGCATAAACTAGGTGAACACAAAGGAATATGTCAATAAAGTTTAATGTTACCTGTTACTTCTCGATAAAAGAAAACAAACAAACAAAATAATAAAAGCAGCTAAAAGAATTATAACTAAACTAAACGAAACGAAATAAACTATAAGACCGAACAAAATTATGAAAACAAAAAGATAGTAACTATAAAAGAAAATAAAACATAACTATAAACAGGAAAACAACACATGACTCGATCTAAAAAGTACCTAAGAAATAGAAACAGAAAAGTAAAAACTATTCAAACATGTGGGAGAGAAGGATATAGAAAACAAAAGAAAAAAAATCAGGAAAATGGAGGATCGCGCAAGCGGCCGTCGCGCGCGCGAATCCAAAATTTTTTTTATGAAAATCTCGCACTAGTGAGACAGCCTCGCGCCCGCGAATCGAGGCGCGAGGAAAACCTGAGAGCTCATAAACAAAAAATAAATGAAAATTTCACTAAGGCACATTTTTGCGCGAGCGGGCCGCGCGAGCGATGTCTCGCGCGAGCGAGAATGGTATTTTCTCTTGTTTAACCTATTTTATGTATATAAATTAAAAATAACTTTACTTCAACCCCCAAACCTGTCCAGAAACTCAAAAACATACCAAAACGACCCAAAAATAGTCAAAAATTATTAAAACAAACGAATTAAAACTTGGGTTGCCTCCCAAGAAGCGCTAATTTTTACGTCTTCAGCTAGACCAAGCTAGCTCAAGACTCATGGAGGTCGTAACTCGGACTGTGAACCTCTTAAGATATCAGAGAGACTCCGGTGGAAAGCAGAAAGAACATCACTATGAGTCAATTCATTTAACAGTTCATCTTGCTTATGTTCATATCGATTTCTCACCTTCTGAGTAAATTCATCTTTAGGGTTCAGGTTATTTGCATTCATCCGCTCATTATTCACTATATTATTCTCGTTACCCATGTGTAGTGCATTAGTAGGTTCAATTTGTCGTATAACCTCACTACCCTCTATACATAGATAATCATCGTATTTGGGAGGTTGATCAACCGCATTAAACCCGTTTAATTTTAAGTTTAAATTCCCGAATGACACTTTCATCACCCTCGTTCGACAATTAACACGCGCATTAGTGGTGGATAAGAATGGACGACCAAGAATAACAGGGGTGTGCTTCCTAGCATCTAGGACAGGTTCAGTGTCAAGGACCATAAAATCAACAGGATAAAAAAATTGATCAACTTTAACTAAGACGTCCTCGATGATTCCTCTAGGTGCTTTGACGGAATGATCTGCTAATTGAATAGTAGCGGTTGTGGGCTTAAGTTCACCTAGTCCTAGTTGTTTATAGACGTGATAAGGTAAGAGATTAACACTCGCACCTAAGTCAAGGAGAGCCCTATGGATGACAGTGTCACCTATGACACATGAAATAGTTGGCGTACCAGGATCCTTATACTTTGGAGGTGAGTGTTGAAAAATAGAACTTACTTTTTCTGTGAGAAAGACCTTTTTCGGAGTATGACTACGCAATTTGCGCTTTTGCGTACACAGGTCTTTTAAACATTTAGCGTAAGCGGGAATTTGTTTTATAGCATTGAGGAATGGAATATTGATTTTAACCTGTTTAAATACCTCGAGTATATCCTCAACCTTTGACCCTTTCTTTGGAAAATTTGATGGTTCATCAACGTTAGGTGGAAAGGGCAATTTCGGCATATGATTAGTCAGGGCTGTTTCTTTTTCTTTCTTATTTTTAATCGTATTCTCACCCTTCTCTTTATTAAAATTAGTATTCGTATCCTTCCCATTCTCATTCTTATTAGGGGTTTCTATCACCTCCTCTCGTGTAGTCATCCTAGTTGAGACGGCATTTACTTGTTCATTCGACCCCTTAACCTTATATTGTCCCTTAGGGTTTTGAATTGTTTGACTAGGCAACGTCCCCTCGTTTCTGCGACTCACTACAGTAGCTAGTTGTCCCATTTGGGATTCAAGCTTCGCAATGGATTGTGTGAGTGAGTGCACTATTTGTGCTTGTGCCTGTACTTGTGTTTCAATTTTATTAAGGGACGCCAACACCTTTTCCTCAAAAATGTTAACCCTTGGAGGGTTCGGATTAGGAGGCGGTTGTTGGTATTGATTAGGTTGAAACTGAGGTCGATATGCATTTGAAAATTGATCGCCTAATTAGGATTATTATTATTATTTTTCCACGAGAAGTTTGGATGGTTTCTCCATGGCGCGTCCAGATTATTAGTAGTCGCATTATAATTATTTCTTGGGTATTGTTGAATAGAATTAATGTGTTGCTCCACGAATTCCAGAAATTGACTCACCGATGGACATGCAAGGATAGAATGTGAAGGATCGGAACATATTGCACATACTTCATGAGCGGGTGGGGTTGACGTTCGGTTCATTGTTAAAAGTCGGTCAACTTTTTTAGATAGTTCTTGAAATTCTATTGAGTGACTTGACTCAAACTTTACCTCACGTTTGGGTTGCAGATGATACCCCTCAGAACGTACCGACACAACCTGATGCATCAAGATCTCGCTTAACGTTTCAAAAATTTTCCATGCCTCGTCGGCACTTTTGTGTAGGAAGGTACCCGCACAAATAGCATCAACGGTGTTACGGACAGAGGGAATAAGTCCCTCGTAGAAAACCTGTACCAACTGCCACTTAGGAACCTGACGATATGGACACGAGCGTAATAATTCTTTAAATTTCTCCCATGTGTCATAAAGTGTTTCCCCATCTTTCATCACAAAATTAGTTATAGATTTTCTTATCTGATTAGTTCTTGTGATTGGGAAAAACTTTTGTAAAAATGCATTGTGTAAGGCTTCCCAAGTTTTAATCGTGTTTGGCTCAAGTGATTGAAGCCAATACTTCGCTTTATCCTTTAAAGAGAATGGGAAAAGACGCAGTTTTAATTCATCATCAGTGAAATTTTGGATTTTTAACGTAGAGCAAATATCTTAAAAATCTCCTAAGTGTTGATATGGATCTTCATTTAAACGGCCATGGAAAGAAAGAAGTAGCGAGATGGTAGACGACTTTATCTCAAAGTGAGATGCCGTCGCCTCCGGTAATTCGATATCAGCCTGTGGCGTGTAAGTCGTAGGAATAAAATAATCTTTAAGCGGAGGAGGTGGCGGTATATTAGGGTTATTATTGTTATTTCCATTGTTTTGATTATTTCCAATGTCGGCCATTGGAATATGTTCTACGTTAATACAGCGTGGTTTCTTTAGGTTTTTAAGGGTACTACGTATTTCGGACTCAAACAACGACGATGGTTTCGGAGTTAATTCGTCGTCTATGTTTAACTTAGTTCTAGAAGTTATGTTTGAATACTTGTTAATTCTTAATGTACGTTCAAGTTCAAGATCGCAAGGTTTTAATTCCAGTTTACTTGAGCGTGTACCAAACATAAACTAAAAGAAAATAACCTAAAAACAAAAACTGACTCAAATAAAAAAAAAACAAATAGCAATCACGCAACTAAGATAACAAGCACTCAACTACTGTGATGCATGTAAATTATCCTGTAATACAGTGACCACGTCAATTCCCAGCGCCCTGGGTGTCCTAGCTAATGCAGTGCAATTAACCCTAAACTAATGCAACTAGTGCGTCACAGCGCCCTGACTTACAGTGGTTTAAAGCGAGTTTCACAAGAAGTAATTTACTTTAAATTTTTTTTTATTGATTTGCGTAAGCTCCTTTGATGTGATTAGTTAATCCACTCGAAAATGCTAGAGTTTTGACGACTCGAGAAACTAAAAATAAAATAAAAAGTTAGTAACTCGAAACAAAAATAAAAAATAAAATAAAATAAAAACAAACCTAATATAATATTTACGAATTAATTAAACTAAGATTATAAAACTAAAGGTAGTGAATTGCAATCCCCGGCAACGGTGCCAAAAATTGATGTTGTCAAAATCAAGATGTAAAAAGTGTACTTTACTTTTCTAAGGATTTGTAGTAGTGAAAGCAAAGGTCAAACCCACAGAGATTGAATTACTACGACTCTTAATTTTAAAACCTAAATCTAATTAATTATGAAAACGAGATTTTGATTTGAATTTTAATTAAATTAATGAAACTAATGAAATTAAATCTAAATTATGAAAGCGATTTAAAAGTGTTTTTATAAATATGTTTAAAGGAACCTAGGATTGCAAATCCACCACTAGCTTCATAATAGGAATATTTATGCATTCAATTAGATTATTAAGTTGGATGATAATGGGGAATTGTAGCTACAAGCCCAATTCCTCCGTCAAGAAAATAACTATGGTTCAAGCACCAACATAATCCATCTTCGGTTAGCACGAATTATCCCACACTA
Source organism: Hydrangea macrophylla (assembly GCA_033977485.1). NCBI lineage: Eukaryota > Viridiplantae > Streptophyta > Magnoliopsida > Cornales > Hydrangeaceae > Hydrangea > Hydrangea macrophylla. The sequence continues at coordinate 43,509,344 of CM066982.1, read as the reverse complement.
AACTAGGGTTGTGACATAATCCGTCTAACCTAGGCATGGACTATTCGGATACTTGATAGCACAATTCAATAAAGCACCATTACATGTAAATAATCCATACAAGCACAACAAATATAGATCATTGAGCACATCACAGTCAAAATAGATCTAAGACAAGAATGGATTTTGAAAGTAACGATTTAATCAATAGAAGTTCGATTTATTTATAAAAATCCTCGAAACATGTAACTGTCATCCATACATAATAAACCTAAAAGAAAAACATATATAAAACCCTATTACTTGGCTAGGGTTTCATTGAAACCCTAGATTTTGAGTTTAGTTATCCATAGAAGCGGTAGATGGCAAGTAGTTGATGGAGGAGGCCATGGGAATCCTTGGTCTTCTTCTTCTTCTCCTTGCTTTCCTCCCTTTAATGGCTGAAAGTGTGGTTATATATTGTGTGTATAATAATTTCCAACCCTTTAATTGAAGTAAAATAGGGTATATATAGATTTACAACAAGTTTTGGAAGCTTTCCTAACCCGAAACGCACTAAAACTGCTATATTTTGAGATCTGGACGTAATTAGGCAGTTTCGTTCGCGTAGGAATCATCAGTAGAGTGAAATACGCAAGTTCCATTTTTGCATAGGTCGCGCGCGCGGGCCGCGCGAGAGCGATATTGGGACCTCGCGCGCGCGAATCGCGCGAGCGATTTCGGTATCTTTGCGCGAGCGGATCACGCACGCAATGTTGATTTTCTTGCTTCTTTCTTCTTGCTTTTTCACCCTGTTTAGCCTGGTATACTTGATTTCTTCAAAATCCTGTCAGAAAATAGAAAATAAAGTAAAAACATACAAAAATAGGATAAAAAAGTACTAACAAACGCGCGTTAAGGCGTATAAATAGGATTTGTTCTCTCCCGATCAATGGGTATAGATGTCAAAATGGCCAACCCGGCCCGACTCAAGATTGATCGGGCTTGGGCGGGTTTGGGTTCTGTTTGTACCATAAGATAATAATTTAAGTAAGCCCACTAAATCCAATGGGTAATTACACGTGTAATGTTCGTGAAAGCAGAGTGATGGAAAGAGCAGACTGATGCGACATAACAAATGCTATAGTCCAGTGCATATGCCATGTCAATGGCAGAACGGTTATTGGTAGATATGTTGGGACAGATCAATGACACATGTGGCGCAGGGATCGTGATAGGTACTGTAACGCCCCGCATCCCAAACATGGGCATTAGTGCGGATATATAAAATAAAGCTACAAACTTTCTTCAAAACTCTTTTGAAAAATCTGATGATCTTAGGTAGACCAAACCATAGAGAAAGAAGTACACAAAAATCCTACGAGGATTCCATATAAGTACAGAAAAGTTAAACGATAATCCAGAATTGCCAAAATGGCTAAGTATTGTCAAATATAACATTTTCAATTCAAGAGTTTAACAGTCCCGGAAATAGTTCATCTAGATCACCATATATCAAATATGATTTTTAAGAATTTTTAAAAGAAAGGAAACCTAGTGAAAATGATGCTCCAACATCATACACTATGCAGAAAATTAGTAATTTTGTCTTCGGAGAGAATGTTGACTTTTTTTTTTCTAAAAGGAATTGAGTTTTGAAAGTATTTTTATTGGATCCAAATTGGGGGGAAGGGGTGGGGTGTTTGTTAATTACATTAATGAATTAAGTAAACTAATAAATGAAAGGGAGAAATGAATGGAATTAACATGCAGTGAAGGCACTATGCAGTGTAAATATACACTATTTTTAGAAAACACTATTCACTAGCAGGGGGTAGTTCGACCAGTTGAGATGCTCTTTTCGACTGGTCGAAAGGGACATGACCTGAACTCTTATTTAAAAAACACTTGAAAAAAGTTTAAGTCTCAAAATCCTTAAAGGGTTGGGGTTCCATAATACCCCCAAACCCATACTAATCTCTCATAAACGAATGGAAACAATAAAAACTTCATCAAGTGATGTAATACACAAGTTTAAACAAATTTTGAAATCGAAAATCAAAATTGTAAGAATTGAAAACTCGAATCCAATTTTAACACGAAAGTTGGAGTTTGAAACTTCTAAAGGTGCTAACACTTGCCCAAATCCAATCGGAATGAGTTCTAAAACTCTGATAACATTCAATACAAGTCGAGTATGCTACTTTGACTCCAAATACACACGTTATACAAGTAACTAACTTCCAATCCTCCAATTATATAATGGATTGAAAATGAAATGCAAGATAAGTTATTACATGAATTAATCTCTCACCTCTATGATTATCAAATAGAAATCAAATGAATTGAAAACGATACAACTAATACATGTTGTCTACTAAACTCCACATACAGAGCCTTCAATCTTCGACTCCATGAGTCATCACCTCCGGGTCTAGCCCATCAACGACTACTTGGGAACAATGAAAATTCATAGTTCCTTCAGCACAATGGCTTAGTAGAAAACATATAGCTAACAGAACCACATGTATTACATATATGAGTACAATGATGAAATGAAGAAGTTGCCGAAGCAATGTAAAGTCTCCCTTAGGCCTTTTCATGAATTTTCCAAATCACTCACAACACAACACCCGGTTTATGGGCCACCACGTTATGGGGGCCTTTAACCACATCATACGGGTCTTTAGCTTACAATTCCTATGGTTTGCAAGACTAGGAGATCGCATTCCTAATGGATCCAAACCTCACATTCACACCCACAACCAGGATTATCTAACTTTAAATCAAAATCCTCACAAAAGGAGGTTTTTCTCATTTTGAAATCTTGGAAGTCCCACACATGGAGAGCATTCCCTTTTCAAATAGAAAACCCCACACAAGGAGTTCTATCTCTAAAAAATTCTTTCGTACATTTTTGTGTTCATGCATATGTTCATGCTCAAGAATGACAATGAACAATATCTATGTTAATATCAATGCACATTAATAACATTTCATAATATCAAGGCATAGGCAAGACTTTATGAAATTTCAACTAAGCATGCTATCAAATCTTGTAGTAAAGCTTATCGGCAAGTTTTTAATCACCAAGTAAATACATAAGGCACATAAGCACGTAGTGAAAACACATAAACATCAAGAACACATAGGCACATAATCAAGAGAGCTAAGTTTGAATTAAAAACATAGCAAACATGCTTGAAACTTCGTAGTGTTCTAGATTTACACTAATTTACACGTAATACACGTTTGGTGAGAGTTATATGAAACTACCTCAACATTGAAGAAATCTCCCAAAAAGAAATTTGGAGGAAATGCAAAATAAATGATTCCTGGTGTGCTCCTTGATGAGAGGAACGATAAACTCCAAAGGGGCAAGGCTAGAAAGTGAGAGGAAGCGAGTAGATATGAGTTTGAAAGCTTGGAAACCTTACTTTTTCTCTCTAATGATGTTTTCTCATTGGGGAAGATGAAGTGAGGAGAGAGAGACATATAAATGAAATGAAAAATATACTACCAACATTCTTTTTGTAGCAAGTGGCTTGGTACAACTCGTAAAGCACGATGTACCACCCACTAAAATTGATATATCTCACTAGCTGTACCAATTCTGACAAAAGTTAAAACACCAGAAGTGAATCATTTGAGCATACGCTCATTTCATTCCAAAAATCTCATTTTCGAATTTTCTGGTCAAGACTTACATCTCAGGTAAAAATTACCAAAATACCCCTATGACTAAAAGTCTAAATATAGGCCAAAAAATTCCAAATTTTCATTGTAGTTTTGAAGTCTGATATTAAATCACTGTTTAAAACCTCGGGTTATTATAGGTACAACTATGGGCGAAACCCATTATTCCCAAATCTTGGAGATAGTGGGTGGTTTCTTAAATGCTGGGCAGCGGTTATGGTCACTACGAGCTATATAAGGAAATAGATTGGAAGAGAGAAAAGATCCCCCCAACAAGAACACTTAGCATTTCATATTTTGCACCGTATCTTTCCTTTGTCTTTCAATTCTAGTTTATTACTTGTTTAGGAGTAAAATCGTAGTCGAATTCCAGTTAGAAGACAGATTACAACTTCTGATTGAACCTTGTATGTAAGAGATTTAATAGAAATCTATCTCTGTTACTTATTTTACTAATCTCGATATTTCTCATATCCTAAGTCTTTAATCTTTGGTTAAAGCGATCTGAACCTATTTGGAGAGATTTCGTTCCTCTGTCTCTTCACTCGTCTGATTTGTTAAATTGTTCATACTTCACGAGGACATCTATCTGGCATGCTCGCACCCTCGTATTTATAGATTTCCAGCCATACAGGTTCTGACCCACATGCTTGTGTCTCTCTTCGGGTCAGATCGGGCTCGAGCCTATGAATTAATAATCCAAGTCCGGCCCTAAGCCCTTTTATCGTGTTATGTCTTTACTCAACATCCTTTTAATCGAATTGAAAATCTAAGTATGTCCTCAACTAATACATAGATATAAGTATACATAGCACAAGTATGTTAAAAGGGTGTAAAATTGCCAATGATAAAAGACATACAAAAATAAATAGGTTCATCTAGCAAGCAAAATGATATGCAAATCGACAACAAGGAAACTTACCCGAGATCCAGCTGCAATATAGAAATGTGCAATGCATACACAAAATAGAAAGCCTAAGAAAATGTCTCTAATCACATATGTACACATAGGTAAGACCTAGTCTAAGGTGTCGTGCATGGAATCGAAAATCTGTAAAAATCAAGAAATAAAATAAAATAAACTAGAGAAGAATCAAGAAATTGTACCTCAAAAGTGCTACAAAACAAAGGTTAGTCCACATGCTTTGATTAGGATATAATACGAAATCCTAAATAACATATCCAAACTTCTAGCTTAGAACTATCAAGCATGAAAAGGGTCGACATAATTGTGAATTCCTTATAAGTAGTTGGAAACACAACACCTCTACAGATATACAAGTCTCAACTAGCAACCAATGTAATGTCCATATGGAGATGGTATAATCCCAACATGATCATAAGGAACCCACAATTATGTTTCAACTAGGTTAAATCAAATGCAACTTAAACCAAGAATTGGGCCTAATCATAAGTATCAACGTATATGGATGAATGCATGGACATAAACAAGAATGAACTATGAATTATTCATTGATTTGGTTCATTTAGCCTTTGGATTTAAGCTCAATTAATCATTATTAAAACATGGTTTAAACCTTGGGTCATGAAAAAGTCATTTGGGCCATTATATACAAGGTTTATTAAATCTATGACAGAATTCTAGGAATTACAAAGAGCGGAATAGAACTTTAAAAATAGCAAAAACATAATTCCCTTGGTTTGATCTTAATGATTTTTGGACACAAGGCGCCTCTATGAGTCTAGTTTCTAACGCAAAAAGAAAATCAAAGATCAAACGGTTCAATTTCTGGGAATTGGGCAAAAACCATACATCACTTAGAAATTTACAGCTTTCTGTCCATAGATTTTGTGTGAATTTCTAAAAATAGTAAACATAACCGAATGACTCTAATCTTTTTAGGAGATTTTATTAACACATTAAACTTCATAGAAAAATATATTTAAGGTAAAAAATGTTTGGTTAAGGCTCTGATACATTCGAATCAAAACTGACTTGCTGTTTTGAAATTTTGGATAGAGAGTAGTTAGTTTGCAAATCTTAAGACCAAACCATCTTAAACATACTATTTCAAAAAGCATATTTTAAAAAAAAACGTGGCACTCGGTGGAGTTGTCCATGTCACTCCATGACTGCCGCAACAGCACTCACCAATTGCCGTAACGACATTCATTGAGTGCCGCAGGGTACTTAGGGAATGCTGCAGACAACTCGCGGACTGCCGTCTTTTTGTGCTCCTTATTTTTCCTTGTTTTCAATTTCTTTTTCTTTCTTTGTTTCTTTTCTTTCCTTTTCTTGCTTTCAAACTGCTTCTATTTTTGCGGCGTTTGACGAGTTGTCTGCGGTACTCAGTGATTGCCGGTGTGGCTATCAGTAACTGCTGGCGCGACACCCAGTGATTGACATTGCGACACCAAGTGACTGCCACAGGCTTCGCCGCGTGTCATTTTTCTTACTTTCTTTCCTTTTTCCTTCTTTCTTTTTCTTTTCTTATGGAATTGAAGAGCCTTTTGAAGAGCTTGAATCACCTTTGGAAACCCTAGATTAGTCGGACATTGTCATTATCGGACTGGAGGTAGCACTCCCCTAAATTCGACGGTTGGTCAAAATCGGGGGTGTCTACAATCGCATCTCTCATTTTTAGTTAATTAGTCAATGCTTAATTTCAATTGGCTTTATTTAATCTTGAATATAGTAGGAACGTTAGTACCTCCACTTTAAGAAATCATCTTTTATTTTCCTTTTTGAATCATCTAAAAACTTTCCGTCCCCATCCTCCGTCTCTAGGGATACACCCTAATCTTACCATTTTTTATTAGACGCGACTATCTGCACTTGGACGTACTCGCAATAGCACATACATCCTTAGTCCTGTCAAAAAGTGTTATGCCTCAGAACATCAAAAATAGAGAAAATAAAATTCCTTTTTGGGTCCGTAGGCTATGATTGGTGAATGTCACTTAATTGTCCTCAACGCACAGTTCTAAATAATAAAGTAAGAGATAATAAAAATTATATCCTATATAAACATGATAAGAAGTCACTAAGATTATTACATTAGAGTTCAAAACAGATATACTAAAGTTTGAGGGCAACATATGCCTAATTACAAAAACATAACAAATAAGTTAAACAGGTAGGAATGTAAACTATAGTCTATCCTATGTCTTCAGCTGGCATAAACGTAGTTGTCAGTATAGTAGTCCTCCCCAGTGCCTCCATCCTCAATAGGTCCACCATCGGTATAACCTACTATCGGGTAGTATAGCCATCATCGCAAGGTTCGTTACCTGCAGGGTCATAAATAGGGTAGGCTGGACGGGGATTGTCCAGGCATAAAAGGTCGTCAGCTTACTGAAAGCTGAGTGAGTAGAAACTAACACATTATCATAAGTGTAAAGTGATTACAAGTTTTTTTTTTTTTTTTTTCGGAAAACGGTAAATAGATTCCAAAAAAGGGATGTACAAATGTACAAGGGGCATACCCCAGGATATTCAACAAAGCACAAGCATAAGGACAAGTGGTAAGTCAAACCACTAAAAGTGCCTCAAAAGGCCAAAAGAATGGAGATAGCAACATCAAGTCAAGGAAACAAACCAAAACAAAACAAATCAAATCCAAGAAAAGTGAAGGCATAACAAAACTCCTCCCAATGACTCCCAATTACTCCCATTTACTCCCAATTACTAAGCAAGGCTTGTAGATGGTTGTGATTTTTCCATTTAATCCTGATTTGAGCATTGATTTGTGAGACAAACAAAAATCTTCAAAAGGTGCTCTTTTGGTGTAGATGAGTTCTGAAAGGTTCTTTTGTTTCTTTCTCTCCAAATGCCATAAATTGTAATTCCCAAACAAATTCTGGGTATCATATGCTGGGGTGTCCTCCCCTTCCAATGCTGGATCATCCACAAAACAGTGTTATCCCAAGGCGTGCCATTCCAAATCAGGTTACATCTCAGCATTAAGTCCTGCCAAATGAAATTGGAGTAAGTACACGCAAAGAAAAGGTGATCATGAGAGTCCATTTGACTAAGGCATAATGCACAAGCTAAAGGCCCAGGAGTATAATTACAAATTCTATCTTGTGTTGCTAGCCTTCTCTGGATAGCTAGCCATAACAAAAAGTTCTGTCTAGGAGAGCTCCTAGAATACCAAACAAAAAGGTACCAAGGGACACCAGGATCAATGGGTCTAAGGTAGTTCCAAACATGAGTAAAATTAAACTTGCCATAAGGAGAAGTAGTCCAAACAATTTTGTCTTGAAGTGTTGTAGGCTGAGAAAAATTAGACAGAATGGCCCGAACTTCATTTAGACCAATGGAATTAGAGGCAGGCCAGTTCCATTCCAGTTGAGAAACTATAGTTGCCACTTTAGCATTAGGTGCTATAGCAGCATCATAGGCAATTCGAGAAGTATACTTCTCAAACAACGGCCCACAAGGGAGCCAATTGTCATGCCAAAGAGAAGTATTTGAGCCATTACCAATTTTATGTTTGATTAAAGGCCTAACTATACTCCTAAGCTTTAAAAGCTTGCGCCAATACCAAGAGCATTGTCCAGGGGCTTTTACCTCCCAAATACTTTTGGTTTTGAGCATGTACATGTGAATCCACTTTTTCCATAACGAGTTATTAGAAGGGTCAAGGATACTCCCTAAATGTTTCAGATTAAGCACGGTGTTTGTAAGGAAAATGTCCTTTAGTCCGAGGCCTCCCTCCTCTTTGGGTTTACAAACATTCACCCAAGAAATTTTGGCACCCTGTACTCTATCAGTACTTCCACTCCAAAGAAATCTGCACATACATTGTTCCACCTGTTTAAGAACACTTTTAGGTAATATAAACATTCCAGACCAAAATAGTTGAATCCCAGATAACACAGAACGGATAAGCTGGGTCCTTCCAGCAAAAGAAAGAAATTTGGATTTCCAAGAGTTAATACGAGAACAAATTTTAGAAATAAGCTCTTTACAATGGCATTTCTTTAACTTAGTGGTAATCAGAGGAACTCCTAAATACTTTAAGGGAAGGCTCCCTTTGGAAAAATGGAGTTCACTTAACAAATCAGCAGCTAAGGTATCATCAACCCCTGATAAGAAAAGGCAAATCTTGGAATCATTAGCTTGCAAGCCAGAAATATCATAAAATTGATTCAAAGTATGTCTTATAAGTTTTGCTGACTCCAAGTCCCCATTTAAAAGAATAATTAAGTCATCAGCGAAGCAAAGATGTGAGATTTTAATTTTTTCGCATTTCCAGTGGAAGAAAAAGGAATTATTCTGGATGTTAAATTGTAGTAGTTGGCTCAGAGCATCCATAATGATTACAAATAAGTAAGGGGACATGGGATCTCCCTGCCTAATACCTTTCGCTCCATCAAAGTATCCCACAGACTCACCATTAAAATTAATAGAATACCTTGGTGTAGAAATACAAGCTTTGATCCATTTTCTCATTAAAGGCGGAAATCCCAAAACATCAAGAAGATCAAAAAGGAAAGTCTAATTTACATTGTCATAAGCTTTCATAAGATCCACCTTGGCGGCAGCCCGAGGCTTACCACTAGGTTTATGGTAATCTCTTAAAAGGTCTTGAGCAAGTAAACATTATCACTAATTTTCCTCCCTTTGACAAAGGCTGATTGAGCTTGGTCAATAATAGAGGGGAGAACCACTTGAAGTTTGTTAGCAATGATTTTTGAGATGCATTTGTAGATAGTGTTACAGCAAGATATTGGCCTAAAGTCCCCCATCTTAGAAGGATTGGGGATTTTAGGAATCAAAGCGATAATAGTTGCATTAGACTCCCTAAGCATTTCACCTGTGGTGAAAAATTCAGTAATTGCAGATGTGACATTAGTTCCTACAATGTGCCAAGACTGTTTAAAAAAATATGCATTAAAACCATCCGGACCCGGAGCCTTGTTGTCATGTAAAGAGAAGAAAGCATCTTTAATCTCTTCGGAGGTGGGAACTCTATCAAGACTCAATAAAAGATTCTCAGGTATCCTTTTATGGATAAAGTTCCTTAACGTATCAATACCCGGGTAAGGATTTTGGGCCGAGGTACCCAGGAGATTTTTGAAATATCTAACAGCTTCAGTTTTTGCATCTTCAATATTACACGTGATGATGCCAAAAATTGGTAAGAGTAAAATAAAGCAATTTAGGAGAGAGAGTGAGAGACTATTTTTTGTATGTGGTTCGGCCCTGTTAATGAAGGTACCTACGTCCACGGGTGTGTCTGAGCACGTTCACTAGCAGATCACCGGCGGGCCTGGTGAGCCAACAAAGAGGGGCGGCACTACCAGTAATACCGGCCGGGTGTATGCGTATAATGGTGAATTTTGTAGAGGTGCTGTGTAGACTACAGATTATTGGCCGTCCCCTTCATGAGGGGTGAGAGGTCTCTTTTATAGATGTAAGAGACCTACTCATACATGGATAAGGAAATATAATCCTATTAGGGTGTGATTGACACCAATCAAGTAAGCTTCCTAATTGCATTAGGATTGATTGACATTAATTGTGGGGGTTTCCTAATCGGATTAGGAAATAGATGCACTTTCCATTAGTCTTCTAGCTTGAGTAGAAAACTGCCCATATGTAGGAAACTGCCCATAATTTTGGGCGTATCAGCTGCCCCCCATTTCCAAGATTGGCCAGATGCTATATCGGGGCAAGTTTGGAAATTAGTTGATGCCATTTGCCACTGTCTGAGTGCTTGAGGAAGCTGCCTCGGGGCTTCTGAGCCTGGTGAGTCCTCGGGAACTGGCTGAGAGTTGAGACCCTGCCTAGCTCGGGACTTTTAGGTGCTCGGGAACTGACCGGGAGTTGAGACCCGGCCTAATTCGGAGTCTTTGAATGCTCGGGAAGTGACCGAGAGTTGAGACTCGGCCTACTTCGGAGTCTTTTTTGCTTGAGTTGGCTCCCAGGATGGTTATCTTCTGCCCGTAAACCTTCGTCAAGGCTGTGGGTAGAAGGATTTTACCATGTTGGAAAAGCCGACCTAAAGCGTATTGCTCTAGGGTCCTTTTTTCATGTTAACTCCCCAGGATGGTTGTCTTCCGCCCGGCCAGCCTTCGTCAAGACTGTTGGGAGAAGAGCTTGACCATGTTGGTGGAGCCGACCTAAATCACGGTGCTTTAGGGTCCTTTTGCTCCTCTATCGTCGGCCAACCTAAGAGATTTTAGTCACCTCTATCGTCGGTCTGGACCTAAGTGGAGTTAATGCCTCTGAGTACTGTAGGTGCTCGGGTTGTCCAAGATTTTGACTTGGTTATCCGCGAGGCCTGTAGATACCCGGTGTGATTACCTGTTTAGTTCAATACGCCATCTTGCCCCCCAAGCTTTCGCTAAGACGAGGGTCTTAAAGAGGCTATGATCTGTAGGTAACCGACCTGGAACATGGTGGTTGCAGGGTCTTTTGAAGCTTGCCATCGTCGGCCACCTAGGGGGTTTGCCCCCATCGTCGGTTGGACCTAAGCGAAGCCGGTGCCTCGGTCGTGACCCCGAGGTCTTTGGTGCCTGGGTTCGGAGCCCGAGGTCTTTTTGGTGCCTGAGTTCGGAGCTCGAGGTCTTTTGAGTGCCTGGGTTCGGAGCCCGAGGTCTTTTTGGTGCTTCGGGGTTAGGCCCGAGGTCTTTGTATGCCTCGGGGTTAGGCCCGAGGACTTCGTAGATGCCTCGGGGTCATGCCCGAGGACTTTGTAGATGCCTCGGGGTCATGCCCGAGGACTTTGTAGATGCCTCGGGGTTAGGCCCTAGGACTTTGTATGAACTCTGACAATCGGTGGAGCCTTACGCGGTGATTAGGCAAGTACCACTGTAGTCGGGCTCATCTAGACCGATGGAGACAAGAGGTCGGATCAGGATCGTCAGGCTCCAGATCTCTCTGTGCTGGAGGCAAAGCCGGAGCTGCTTGATCCTGACCGACGTGAACTGGAGGTCGGGTCAGGACTGTCGAACCATGCCTGTTGTGAGCTGGAGGTCCGGTCGGGGCTGTCTGACCCGGACTGCTGTGAACCGGTGGTCGGGTTTGGATTGCCGGACTCAGTTCCCTGTGAACTGGAAGAACTGTAAGAATTCCCGGGCTGATCTCGCTTTCGCTTACTTCTGGAAGACTCGTTGCTTTCTCGCCCGGTGCATTTGGTCTTCAGAAACTCTTCAGTGTCGATGTATTTTCCAACCCTCTCAGAGAGCTCAACCAAAGTTTCCGGTCGGTTTTTGTGGAACGACGCGGCGCACTTGGTGTGTTGAACTCCCGAGCAGAAGGCTATGATGGCGATTGTCTCGTTCAAATTGCGGATTTGAAGCTTCTGTTGGTTGAACCGGTCGGTGAACTCCTTGAGGGACTCATTACTCTGTTGTCTGACTGTCAGTAGCTGCATGTCTGGCTTTGGCCGCTCATGCATACCGGCGAAATGGTTGATGAACTGCTTGCTTAGTTGTTTGAAACTGCAGACCGATCGGGGCTCCAAGGAGTAGAACCACTGCATGGCCGGGCCTTTCAAAGTGCTGGGGAAGGCTAGGCAGTGTAGCTCATCGGAGTTGGTTGCTAGGGCCATCTGGACCTTGTAGGTCTGGACGTGGTCGACCGGGCTTCCCGAGCCGTTGTATGAATCTAGCCGAGGCTGCTTGAATTTAAGCGGGATGGAGAACCTCTTGATCTGGCTGGAGAATGGTGACTCTGTCTCGGTATTGGCTTGATTCGGAACACAGTTTTGATCAAGCTTTTTGGCCACTCCATCGATCTGCTTCTGTAAGTCCTTGATTCGGGCTTCCACTCCTTCCCGACCGGTATCTGAGGAACTGGTCGGGTTGGTGGAAGAGGCTTCTTCTTCATGGCGGGGTGCTGTCCTCTGGGATCGGGCTCGGCTATGACTTCAGGTAACCGTTCGCCTAGGGACAACTCGGCTCTTGACCGAGTGACCCCGGACTGATTCCCGGGCCATATGCTCCTGCCTTTCCTTTCGGGCACCACGCCCGCTGTTGATGTCTCTGGCATCCTCAACACGGGACGGGTTGGCTCGGGCACGTTGTCTGGTCAAGATTAGTTCTCGACCGTACGCAACGTTCCTGGGTCGCTTCCCGGCCGTTGGAGGATTGCTTTGCTGAGCTAGCAGTGCTTCGATCTGTTGCTGGATTTGACGCTGGCCCTCCAAGAGTTGTGTGAGGGTTGTAGTGATTTGCTCAGATGTCAGGATTGCTGCAGTCGACGCCGGGGCCGAAGGAACATCCCGGTCGGACTGCTGCGCAGCCTTCTTACCCTTCTTTGGTGGCATATTGATCAGTCAAGAATTTGTTGATGAGAAGATTTGTCGTTCCCACAGACGGCGCCAAGCTGATGATGCCAAAAATTGGTAAGAGTAAAATAAAGCAATTTAGGAGAGAGAGTGAGAGACTATTTTTTGTATGTGGTTCGGCCCTGTTAATGAAGGTACCTACGTCCACGGGTGTGTCTGAGCACGTTCACTAGCAGATCACCGGCGGGCCTGGTGAGCCAACAAAGAGGGGCGGCACTACCAGTAATACCGGCCGGGTGTATGCGTATAATGGTGAATTTTGTAGAGGTGCTGTGTAGACTACAGATTATTGGCCGTCCCCTTCATGAGGGGTGAGAGGTCTCTTTTATAGATGTAAGAGACCTACTCATACATGGATAAGGAAATATAATCCTATTAGGGTGTGATTGACACCAATCAAGTAAGCTTCCTAATTGCATTAGGATTGATTGACATTAATTGTGGGGGTTTCCTAATCGGATTAGGAAATAGATGCACTTTCCATTAGTCTTCTAGCTTGAGTAGAAAACTGCCCATATGTAGGAAACTGCCCATAATTTTGGGCGTATCAACACGTAATGTGGCCGTTAGGTTTTTCGAATTTGAAAATTCTATTCCTATTCCTTCTCTCTTTGATATAATTAAAGAAATATCTAGAATTTAAAAAGTGATTACAAGTTATGAAGCAATATATAATTAATGCTACTACTAATATCTTCACTTTAATCTAATCCATTATCCGATTTCCAAGTCTTGCTATATAAAGACCCACAATGTACTCTTGACTAATGCACAGACCCAATAGTTCAATTATATAGATATACCATCATTCCGTCCACTGCTTTTAAGGATATATTCATAGCCTACCGCATGTCATGGACACCACGTCAGTCCAGCACCTATTTTTAAGGATATATAAATAGCCCACCACAAGTCAGGGATATAACGTTTGAACAAAGCTGTAATACTTGTACCCGAAAAATGGAAGCAATATTATTTTGCATGCATTAATTAGTATAATTAATTGCATGTGATGATTTGGGTAAGTTCTAGTTACCTCGATGTGATAAGTGCTTGATAAAGGGCACAGTTGGACAGATGTGAAACGAGGCCCACAGGAGGTCCAAATTGGATAGATTGCATTTATGTGCATTTATGTGATTAAATAGTAGACATGTAAATGTAAATGTTTACATTATAATACATGTTGATGCCATATGATTATTTAATTGATAAAATGTTAAGTGTTTTAATATTCTATTATTATTCATGATTATTTATAGGACCGATTTGGGTACCTTTGTGAGGGCACAATTGAACACGTGACATAGACACATACTCACTTATAATGTTCAGAGGATTTTAAGATAAAACTTTAAAAATTATGGGGGTGTAAATAGAATTAACGATAAGTTGGGTTAGGAGTCTTTGGAAGATGACTCATCTCCTTGTGACTCATCATGTTAACAAAAGGAAAAAAAAACAAGCAAAACAAAACGTGTGTGTTTGGCGGCGGTATATGTACCGAATATATGTATATATATACTTAGTTAATTAAAAAAACGAAAGAATAAAGAAAAAAGAAAAGAACTAAGAATAGATATAGACTGAGAGAGAGAGAGCCAAGAGTCTTAGGAAACAATTGGGTTTCTGCCGGCTTTTGTGACGCCGTATCTTTATCATTTGACGTCCAATCTGAAAACAGAAGTCATATTTGTACTCGTGGGGGTAAGCTTAACCTTATGGTATAATTTATTTTCAGTTTAATCGATAGATTTTTTGTGACCCAAATAGGTTGGTAATGTTTAGTTTACCAAAATTGTGTAGGACTAACTACAGGTTCATATTTGGGCTGGATCTAGGATATATTCGGGGTTTCTAGGCTTATTTGATTATTTGTAGAGGTGAGTGCTCTAATCCCAAAATTGGGTGTTTAATGTTGATTATGTGATATTGGTAGTTTATAAAATGCTTAATTATTGAAATATTATAAAAGCATGTATTAACCTAGAATCTACATGTCCAAACGTTGATATTGCTATGTTGAGATGCTTATGTGCTTATTTAGGTCAAAGTGTGTCAAGTGATAATCAACATTATTTAGCCCATATTTAAGGGACGTCATTCTTCAAAGAAAAAGGGATGAATTCCTCAGAGAAAAGGGGATGGTGGTGATGACCACAACTAATTGACTACGGTCACACGAGAGTGTGTGATATCGCTTTAAAAGCGACGACAATATGAGAGGGCTCAGAATCAGGGGTCTAGAACGATGGTGATTGGTTACTTGACATACCGGCGACTAATTTTATAGTTGTGAATGCTTAAATATTACATATTGATCGGGAGTGGACAAGTTCTAATTACACGCCTTACTTCACATTTGTTAGAACTTTTTATCCTGTTTTAGTGTACTTTTACTTTGTATTTTATTTTCTGTCAGATTTGGCAGAAAGAAAGAATTCCAGGCTAAATGGGGTGAAAAAGCAAAAGGAAAGGAGCAGTAAAAGCTACCTCGCGTGAGCGGCCCGCTCGCGCGACATTCTAGCCCATCGCCGCGCGAGCGACCTCCCAGAATTGCGCTCGCGTGGCCCGCTCGCGTGATCTGTACGAAAAAGTCAAAAATGTGTATTTCTGTCTGCTGAAGATCCCTACGTGAACGAAACTGCCTAATTACGTCTAGAATGTAAAATATAGCAATTTAGTGCGATTTGGTTTAGGAAAGCTTCCTAATTCTTCCAAAATTTATATATATCTTATTCTAAATCAATTTTGGGGTTACACACCCATATACACAACAATATACACACAAAACTTCAGCCATTGAAGGAGGAAAACCAAGGAGAAGAAGAAGAAGACCAAGGATTTCCATGGCCTCCTCCATCAACCTCTTGCTAATCTTCAATTCTATGGCCGCTTAGACCGATATCTAGGGTTTCAATGAAACCCTAGCCAAGTAATAGGGTGTTATTTATGTTTTTCTTTTAGTTTTATTATGTATGGATAAGATTACATGTTTTGAGGATTTTAAATAATAAAATCGTATTCTTTGATTAAATCGTTGCTTTCAAAATCTATTCTTGTCTTAGATCTATTTTGAATGTGATGTGCTCAATGATCTATATTTGCTGTGCTTATGGATTATTTACATGTAATGGTGCTTAATTGAATTGTGATATCAAGTATCCGAATAGTTCATGCCTAGAAAAGATGGATTATGCCGCAACCCTAGTTTAGTGTGAGACAATCCGTGCCAACCGAAGATGAATTATGTTGGTGCTTGAATCGTAGTTATCTTCTTGATGGAGGAATTGAGCTTGTAGCTACAATTCCCCATTATCATCCAATGTAATAAGCTAATTGAATGCATAAATACCCTTATTATGAAGCTAGTGGTGGATTTGCAATCCTCGGTTCACTTTAAATATCGTTTAAAACAACTTTTAATTGCTTTCATAATTTAGATTTATTTTTATCATTCTTAGTTTAAATCAAAATCAAAATCGAATTACCGTTTTCTTAATTAACTAGATTTAAGTTTTAAAATTAAAGTGCTTTAGTAATTCAATCTTTGTGGGTTCGGCCTTTACTTCCACACTACAAATCCTTAGAAAGTAAAGCATACTTTTATATCTTGATTCTGACATGATCAATTTTTAGCGCCATTGCCGGGGATTGCAAATTACTACCTTTAGTTTTAGAATCTTAGTTTAGTTAATTCGTAAATATTAGATTTGGAATAAATTTTCTTATTTTCCATTTTTGATTTGAGTCACTAACTTTTCTTTTTGTTTTGTAGTTTCTCAAGTAGTCAAATTCTAGCGTTTCAGATTGGAAGAGCTTAACACATCAAAGGAGCTTACGCAAAACAATTAAAATAAAATAAATATAAATTGCTTCCTTAAAAATTTTGCATCAAACCACTGTAAGTCAGGGCGCTCAGACGCAATTACTTGAATCAGGTTAGGTGTGGAGTCAGCACTACATTAGCTAGGAAACCCGGAGCGCTGGGCTTTGACGCGAATCACTGCATAACAGGATAACTTTCATGCATCATAGGAGTTGTGTGCTTGTTGTCTTATTTGCGTGATTGCTTTTCGTTTTTATTGAGTCAGTTGTTGTTTTAGTTTATTTTCTTTAAGTTTATGTTTGGTACTCGTTCAAGTAAGCCCGAGCTACATTCTTTCGACCCTGAACTTGAACATACCCTAAGAGTACTTAGGTCATCAACCCAAGCTTCTAGAGCTCGGTTGATAGATGATGAATCAACTCCAAAATCGTCGTCGTTATTCAGGCCAAAATCTAAAGCACCCATAAACGCTTAAGAAAAACCAGAACTATTAAAATCAAACCTATTCCAATGGCCGACATTGGAAATAATGAAAATAATGAAAATGATCCTAATATACCTCCGCCTCCTCCGCTTAAAGATTATTTCATTCTTATGGCCTACACACCACAAGCAGGTATCGAATTACCGGAGGTGACAAAATCTCACTTTGAGATAAAGTCATCTACCATCGCGCTACTCCCTTCATTCCATGGCCGCATTAAAGAAGATCCTTATCAGCACTTAGGAGATTTTCAAGATATATCCTCTACTTTAAAAATCCAAAATCTAACTGATGATGAATTAAAATTGCGACTCTTCCCATTCTCCTTACAAGATAAAGCTAAGTATTGGCTCCAATCTCTTGAGCCAAACACTATTAAAACATGGGAAGCATTACATACCGCATTTTTACAAAAGTTTTTCCCAATCACAAGAACTAATCAGATAAGAAAATTAATAACAAGCTTTGTGATGCAAGATGGGGAAACACTCTATGACACTTGGGAACAATTTAAAGAATTATTGCGCTCTTGCCCACATCATCAAGTTCCCAAGTGGCAATTGGTATAGGTCTTCTACGAGGGACTTGTTCCATCGCTTCGTAATACCGTCGATGCAGTTTGTGAGGGTACCTTCCTACATAAAAGCACCGACGAGGCATGGAAATTTTTTAAAACATTAAGCAAAAACTCGATGCACCAAGCCGTGTCGGTACGTCTTGAGGGGTGTCTTCCACCTAAACCTTAGAGAGAGGAGCGTTTTGCGTCAAGTCAATCAATCGAAATACAAGAATTATCTAAAAAACTTGACCGACTTATGATGATGAACCAAACGTCAAGCTCAACCTCTAACGAAATTTGTCAATTATGTTCCGATCCTTTGCATTCTACGCTTGCATGCCCAACCGCGTCTCAATTTTCGGAATTCGTGGAGCAACACATTAACTCTATTCAACAATTCCCATGAAATAGTTATAATCCTATGCCAACTCATTTTCCTTATACTTATTGACCCCAATTTCTACAAAGTCAATACCAACACCCCTCCCTTAATCCTAATCCTCCAAGGGAATGCTTTTCAAGAGATGGTCTTGGCATCCCTTATGACTATCGAGATACAAGTTCAAGCACAAGTACAAATAGTGCACTCTCACACACAATCCATTGCGAAGCTGGAGTCTTAAATGGGTCAAATAGTTACTACGATGAGTCATAGCAACGAGGGTAAGTTGCCTAGTCAACCTATTCAAAACCCTAAGGGACATTACGAGAGTGGGGGTTCGAGTGAGCAAGTAAACACCGTCTCGACTAGGATGACTATTCGGGAAGAGGAAGTTGTTGAAATTCCGAACAAGAGTGAGAAGGAGGGGAACATTAATTCGAATAAAGAAAAGGGTGAGGGTGTGAGTAAAATTATGAAAAAAAATGAACTAACCCCAAATAATTATGTTCCAAAAATGCCTTTTCCACCAAACGTCAACGAACCATCACAGTTTTTAAAGAAAGGATCAAAAATAGAAGATATACTCGAGGTGTTTAAACAAGTAAAAATAAATATTCCATTCCTCGACGCTATTAAACAAATTCATGCATACGCTAAATGTCTTAAAGACCTATGCACTCAAAAGCGCAAGTTGCGCAGTTATATTCCAAAAAAGGTCTTCCTCACAGAAAAAGTAAGTTCAATTTTCCAACATGCTCCTCCAAAGTATAAGGATCTTGGTACACCAACGATCTCATGTATCATAGGTGACACTGTTATTCATTGGGCTCTCCTTGACTTAGGAGCTAGTGTTAATCTCTTACCTTACCACATCTACAAACAACTAGGTCTAGGTGAACTGAAACCCACGGCTGCTACCATACAATTAGCGGGCCGTTCTATTAAAATCCCTAGAGGAATCGTCGAAGACGTTTTAGTAAGTTGATAAATGTTATTATCCTATCAATTTCATGGTCTTTGATACTGAACCCATGCTAAATGTTAGGAAACACACTCCTGTCATTCTTGGTCGTCCGTTCTTGGTTATGGCCAATGCGTGTGTCAATTGTCGAACAGGGGTGATGAAGGTGTCGTTTGGGAACATGAACCTAAAATTAAACGTATTTAATGCTATGGATCAACCGCCTAAAGAGGACGATTACCTGTGTGAGGTGGATAATGAGGTAAGATGAACTATTGAACCTACTACAGAAATAAATGTGGGTGAGGAGAATAATATGGTGAGTAATGAGTGGACGAATTTGAATAACCAGGACCCTAATGCTGAATTTACTCGAAAGGTGAGAAATCGATTTGAACATAATCAGGGAGAACCGTTGAATGAATTAACTCATAATGACATTGTTTCTGCTTTTCATTGGGATCTCCCTAATACCTTCAAGGGTACAATGTCAGAGTTACAGCCTCCATGAGCCTTGAGCTAGAATGGTCTAGCTGAAGACGTAAAAGACAGCGCTTCTTGGGAGGTAACCCAAACTTTTATCATTTTTTTTCTCGTTTTTGTACACTGGTCATTTTGTGTTTTTTGGATAGGTTTGGGGGTTGGAGTAAATTTATTTTGAGCTTATACACATAAAACAAGTAAAAACAGAGGAAAAGACCAGGTCGCTCGAGCGGCCAGCTCGCGCGACAGGTCGCTCACGCGAGATTTTACCTTAGACAAATTTTTTTAAAGTTTTTGTATTACGCTCTCAGCTTCAGATAGCGCCTGAGATCGCTCGCGCGAGGGGGTAATTTGTGTATTTTTTTCTTTATTCTCTTACCTTCTTTCTCCCAAACCTAGTTAGTTGTTTGTTCTTTTCTATTTGTTCCCTTAAGCCCTTTTAGATTGAGTCCTTCTTTGTTTTGATAGTCCCGTTTATACTTGTTTATATTTTTATTAAATCTTTCATTTTAGTTTAGTTTCTTAACAGGCATGTCATGGTCTGCATTACATATATCGTTGTTATTTTGTTTGTTTATTTTCTTTTGTCAAGTATTTTGATAGGTGAATTAGTGTCTCCATATGGAGCAATTGAACTTTATTGCCATATTCATATACGTTGACCTAGTTTGTGATTACCGGGATCGAGGTAATGTCGTTCCTTCCTTACGTACTCTCCTTTCTTTCATTTTATTGTTTCATTGGGGACAATGAAAGGTTTAGGTTTGGGGGTATACACTCACATATTATGCACCAATTTTTCAAAAAATTTCGATACTTGTGATTAAATAAACGATGTTATCGACGTTTTTGTAATCTCAAGTCGATACTTCTTGTTATGTAACTTGGATTGTTATAGAATGGTAAACATGAGAAGATGTGGTTAAACATTTGCTGAAGTCATAATGCAACGTTTTAGGATATGTATCATTCGAATCGTAATTTTATATCATAGATTTGCACACAAGCTATGCACTGCACGTAGCCACTTGAATGCATGTTTGATGCGAATTGTAATATGATTCGGAATTCTCGATAACACATAGTGTGGAGACTAAATCTAGTGAGCTTTTGAGCCTATCTTTTTTTAGAGGGTTATAAATCATTTTGTGTTTGTCGAATTTCATTGAAATTGCGCATTAACTCGTTATTTAGTCTCATTATTCTTGTTTTGGTTGATAGTCAAGTTAAAATATTTGCTACCATGCTAAATAATCTTCCATTTAAATGTTGAAGAACCATATGATCACAGGAAATGATGGTAGGCTCTCTTTGTTTACTATCGACCGATAAATGATAAAATTTCCTTAGATTGCCCTTTGAGCCTTTAAGTGCCTCTTTTTCTTTAATCACCATTAACTTTTTTTTGCTCCAACTTGGCCTACTTGGAGTTTACCACTGAAAGATTGATCAACTTTTAGTGGTGATAAGGCGGTGTATTGATTGAGGAGAAGAAAAAACAAGATAATGTGTGGGGTAGTTGCCTTGGTATTCAATGAATATTCATTTCAATAGCAACGAAAAGGAAAACAATAAGGTTGGAAGAAGAAAAAAGAAAAAAATAAAGAAGAGGAAAGAAATAAAAAAAATGAAAGAAGAGTATGAAAAGATGAAAGTTGGTAGAAGAATGAATGAAAGAAATCGAATATGCCTTACAACGCCATTCTAAGACTACCTAACGAATCCTTTCTATTTTTTTTCATTGCCTGAACCACGTTACAACCTTTGAAAAGTCCTATTTGATCCTAGAAAATATGGTTTGGATATGTAAGAGATGGGAGAGGGTTATTAAAACATGATAATGATTAATTTTTCTTGACTATTGGCGTCCCATCCATGAGACTATTGTTCTTTCATGTCATGCGTCTTTTTCGAGTCATATGTGACCGTTTCTCATTTTGAAAACATATTTCCTTTGCTCCCATATATTAAAGAAATTACACCTGTTTCTAAGTGTTTCATTTTAGAGTGTAATTAACATTGTGAGATTCGTAGTCAAAGCATAGTTGGATGGTTATCTGAGTTATATTCCAAGTTCATGGCATGCGCGTGTTCATTTGACTACCACATCACACACGTGCAATTTTATCAGAAACTCTATTGATTTATACGATGCATGTGCTTGGGATTGTTTTTCATGACGTAGGTGGACGTTTGATTCCGTTTCTTCTTGTTCGTTATTCTATTTCAAATCATTATTTTATGATAAGGAGTATTGAATGTTATGTTTTTTGTTTTTAATTAAACATTTTAAATATATAATAAAATAAAGATGGTTGTGGGTGACTTGTTGACGAGAACCCTCACGAGACTTCACTTGTCCGACTAAGGACACCTAGGGTTTAAAAGACTTGTTGCATATGTTTAGTGCAATCGCAATCCATGCAAAAATGGAGTAGGATTTAATTTTTATTAGTAGGTTTATTCTTTTTGCTCAAGGACTACCAAAATATAGGTTTGGGGGTGTGATCGGGAGTGAACAAGTCCTAATTACACGCCTTAATTCACATTTGTTAGAACTTTTTATCCTATTTTAGTGTACTTTTACTTTGTTTTCTATTTTCTGTCAGGATTTGGAAGAAAGCAAGGATTCCAGGTTAAATGGGGTGAAAAAGCAGAAGAAAAGGAGCAACAACAGCTACCTCGCGCGACATTCCAGCCCATCGCCGCGCGAGCGACCTCCCAGAATCGCGAACGTATGGCCTGCTCGCGCGATACGTACAAAAAAGTCAAAATGTGTATTTCCGTCTGCTGAAGATCCCTACACGAACGAAACTGCCTAATTACATCTAGAATGTAAAATATAGCAGTTTTAGTGCGATTTGGTTTAGGAAAGCTTCCTAATTCTTCCAAAATCTATATAAATCTTATTCTAAATCAATTTTGGGGTCACATACCCATATACACAACAATATACACACAAAGTTTGGAGACTTTTCTTAACCTATTTGCACTAAACTGCTATAGAACAAAAACTTCAGCCATTGAAGAGAGAGAAGCAAGGAGAAGAAAAAGAAGACCAAGGATTCCCATGGCCTCCTCCATCAACCTCTTGCCAATCTTCAATTCTATGGCTACTTTGACCAAGATCTAGGGTTTCAATGAAACCCTAGCCAAGTAATAGGGTGTATTTTATGTTTTTCTTTTAGTTTTATTATGTATGGATGATGATTACATGTTTCGAGGATTTTTTTAATAATAAAATCATACTTCTATTGATTAAATCATTACTTTCAAATTTTATTCTTGTCTTAGATCTATTTTGAATGTGATGTGCTCAATGATCTATATTTGATGTGCTTGTATGGATTATTCACATGTAATGGTGCTTATTTGAATTGTGATATCAAGTAGCCGAATAGTTCATGCCTAGGAAAGACGGATTGTGCCGCAACCCTAGTTTAGTGTGAGACAATCCGTGCCAATCGAAGATGAATTATGTTGGTGCTTGAATCATAGTTATCTTCTTGACGGAGGAATTGGGCTTGTAGCTACAATTCCCATTATCATCCAATGTAGTAAGCTAATTGAATGCATAAATACCCTTATTATGAAGCTAGTGGTGGATTTGCAATCCTAGGTTCACTTTAAATATCGTTTAAAACAACTTTTAATTGCTTTCATAATTTAGATTTATTTTTATCGTTCTTAGTTTAAATCAAAATCAAAATCGAATTACTATTTTCTTTATTAACTATATTTAGGTTTTAAAATTAAAGTGCTTTAGTAATTCAATCTCTGTGGGTTCGACCTTTACTTCCACACTACAAATCCTTAGAAAGTAAAGCATACTTTTATATCTTGATTCTGACAAGATCACATATGCTGCATTTCACACTCCGATAGGATGGTTAGAATTTTCACTAAGCGAAAGCTTAAACAAAATTTATTTTCTGTTGTGGTTATTGAATAAGCACTGTAGGTGCAGATCGAAAAGAGGAGAGGAAAGATCGAGACTACTGGGCTGGGTCTAGCTTGTTTGTATGTTTATATGTGAGGATTTGAATAAGGTTGTAATAAGCTTAAAGTTTATGTTTTCAGATATGTTTAGAAATAAATGCTAGAAAGAGTTTATATATTTTAGTTGGGCTTTTGGTGCGTTTTGGTATATTTAAATGAATAAATGTACAGAGGTTAAAATGTTTTAATTTATGAAAATAGGGTGAATGGTGCTCTAATAAGGGAAACTCTGTCGAAGTACGATTCGACTGTTTTAAACCATTCTATTATTTTGTTTGATAAAATGATATTTTTACCCCTGGTATTTCAATCAAATATTAATTTTTGGAATGTTAAAAGTGATTGTTTGGTCCTTGTTGACTTTGTTACACGATTCCTAGCTCGCGAGGGCGGGTTGGGGTATGACAAATTTTTGGTATCAGAGTAATAGGTTAGAGCCTTTGGGGACAAGAGACGAATACGACAAGTAAAAAAAATAGATGTATATGATAATCATGACACGTAGCTATATGTAAAGGCATACATGTTTATAGCACGTGATTTAAATGTTGTTGAACATACATATCATGTTGCATGCATTCTACATACTATAATATGTGAAAAGATGGTTGAAAGCTTCATTGTGGAAAAATGGAGTATAAAGGGAAATGTTTTCCATATATTGAATTGATTGAGTTGGAAAGGGGAATTGAGATTTTAGTAAGAAATTTTGAGTTTGAGAATATTAGTGGAATTTGGATTTGGAAATCAAGGGTTGAGTTGGTCATCCTAAAATGATTTGATTGGTATTATATTATCAAGGGTATTGATTTGATGAAGGGTTATTGAGTATTGGGTTATGATTGTGGGTATGGATTTCTTTCCGAATATTATCGGGTATTATTATTAGTGAAGATTCTTATTTTCTGTCAATAAATTGGGTATCTAGATTTCTTATGATTTATATGGGCATCAAGAGCATATATGGTATTATTGTTATCTCTTATTTCTCCATTTATTCGGTAATGATCTTTGGGATTATTCATTGAGCTCCTTATATATTCTCTTGGGATTGAGGGTGAAATATTGAGTTTATCGAGGTGATAAGATATTTGGGGATTTATCCAGTCGCTTGAGTTATTTTGGGTTGTTGAGGAATCTCTCAACTCTATTTGGGTTATATTGGGTTGTTGATGAATCTCTTAACTCTATCTGAGTTATATTAGCTTGTTGAGGAATCTCTCAACATAAATTTATTTATTTCTATTTCTTGGGATGCCTCTCTTATTATCGAATAATGATTGGTTCTCCAATGTGCCAGTATGAATAGTGTATTTGGGGTTAACTTAGAGTAACAGACTTTCCTATTGTGTTCATAATTGATACGTCCAGAAATATTCTGTAACAGTCCAACCGCCACGTGGTCAGCAAATGGCCCGGGTAGTCCGGAATGGGAGCATAGAGCCCACACTCCCGAGGTGGTCAGCTGCTACCGCCCGGAGTGCTCAATAGCTTGGGTATGAGGCGTAGTGACTCCCCGGGAGGCACGGCGCAGATTGCGTTTCCTACCGTTTCCTTATGCGGCCATGACTCTATCAAGGAAGAATCAACAATTTCCTAAACCATTTAGGGAACTCTCCTAATATTGTGTAAATCTAGTGTAATTAGATTAGGCTTCCTAATCTAATTAACTTACCATGTAAAGATGGACTCTTGCATCTATAAAAGAGTTCACCTACCCTCTCTAAGGGGATCCGGAAATCAATTCTCTAAGCATACAAGCATTAACTAGAGAACTCACCACCTACACGCATACACCCGGTCGGTATTACTGGTAGTGCCGCCCATCTTTGTTGGCTCACCAGGCCCGCCGGTGATCTGCTAGTGAGAGCGCATAGACGCAACTGTGGACGTAGGTCACCTAATTAACGGGGCCGAACCACATACCAATCTCTTTCTTACCTTATTTACTGTCACAATCATCCATACCAAATTTTGGCATCATCAGTTTGGCGCCGTCTGTGGGAAACGATACAGTTTTTTCATCAACTAAAATCTTTGACTGATCAACATGCCGCCAAAGAAAGGTAAGAAAACCACCGATTCAACCGGTCAGGAGGACCTACAGATCGAGCCATGGGCTACCTCCATGACCACTAAACAGGTCACGGCGGCGCTGGAGCAACTCTTGGAGGGCCAGCTCCAGACACAACAGCAGATAGAGGCGCTTATGGCCCAGCACAAAAAAGCGGTCGGGGACCACGAGAAAGGCCTTTCGTCAGAGAAGCGACCTGAAAAGAGCGTTCCTAGCCGAGGGCCCGCTCGAACGCGCGGAAAAACCCGATCTGCTCCAGTGTGCCAACCAGATCGAGAACGTCATACAGAGGGAGAACGTAGCCAGGCTACTAAGCGCTTGCAGAGAGGACCTCGGTACATTCCTCGCCGAGCGCGCCGAGTGGTGGATGCCAGGATCATCATTGACCGGCGGCGAGCTGCAAGGGGAGAAGCGTCCGGACGAAAAGCCCGGGCATCGGTCGATGATCCACCCATCCTGAGCCAGGGGGATCTTAGGCACAGGCTATCCCGAACCCACAGCCGAGTGCTATCCCCGAGGTCGACGCGCTTTGAGGATGAGGCCTCGTCCGACCCCACCTATCACTCGGACACAGAAAGGAGGACCGAGCGCACTGACGTCAAAGCCCAGGTCGAGGAGTTACAGTAGCAGATTGAGAGGCTGAACCGTAAGTCCGGTCACGACCTCACGAACACAGAAACAGAGTCGCCCTACACTACCCGGGTGACGCAGTTTCCAATTCCGCGGAAGTTCAAACCTCCTCATCTCAGCTCATATGACGGCACGGGGAGTCCGGTGGACCACATCCGCACATATAAGGCTCAGATGGCATTGGTCACCACGACAGATGAACTGCTGTGCCTGGCCTTCCCCAGTACTCTAAAGGGATCAGCCGCACAGTGGTTCCATGCCTTGAAGCCCCAGACAGTCGACAACTTCAAAGCCCTCGGCAAACTCTTCATCAGCCAGTTTGTCAGGATGCTAGATCGATCACAGCCAGACACCCAGCTGCTAGCTGTCAAGCAGCAAAAGGGGGAACCTTTAAGGGAATAAGTGGACCATTTCAACTAGCAGAGGCTCCTGATCCGCAACCTCAACGAGACGGCCGCAATCATGGCCTTCTGTTCGGGAGTTCAGCACACCAAGTTGGCCACGTCGTTTCATCGCAACCGACCGGCAACCCTGGTCGAGCTCTCGGAAAGAGTTGGAAAATATATAGACACCGAGGAGTTTTTGAAGGCGAAACGCGCCAACCAGGCGGGAGATGAATCCCCAAAAGCCAAGCGCAAGCGCGAGGGATCCGAAAAGGGTCCGGGAAAAAAGCCGAAGCAAGATCAGAGAGATGCTAGGGGCCAGCCCCCAACGGCTTTTACACCCCTTTCCCGACCTATAC
This sequence comes from Hydrangea macrophylla, assembly GCA_033977485.1. Lineage (NCBI taxonomy): Eukaryota > Viridiplantae > Streptophyta > Magnoliopsida > Cornales > Hydrangeaceae > Hydrangea > Hydrangea macrophylla. The sequence continues at coordinate 43,482,284 of CM066982.1, read as the reverse complement.
ATGAGGTGATGACCGCCGCAGAGGCACAAAGGCTGCTTCCATAGCCAGCTAAACTCAGAGCCCCGCCCGGTAAGAGAAATCGGGAGAAGTTTTGTCGTTACCACAGGGACCACGGCCACGAAACGGAAGATTGCTTCAAATTGAAGATAGCGATCGAGAAGCTGATCGAGCAGGGACATCTCTCCGAGTTCGTCTCAGCGGACAGACGGCCCCGGCAGGATGCCCAAGCTCCCGGTCAGCCCCCGCCATCGCTTGGTCACATAAACGTGATCTCCGGAGGAACATCAGGCGGAGGTGATTCTTAGTCGGCATGGAAGAGGCATGCCCGAGCATCTTGAGCGGATGTGTGGCAAGTCCAATCCACCGGCTCCTCACCAACCGATGTTCTGACATTCTCGTCCGACGACATGCAGGGCCTCCACTACCCCCATGATGACCCGCTAGTAGTAACGCTCTCTATAGCTAACTATATGGTCCAAAGGGTGCTAGTGGACACAGGCAGTTCGTCCGACATAATGTTCACGGCGACATTCGATCAACTCGGGATCGCTCGGGATCGGCTCCGGCCGGTTGCTACTCCTCTGGTTGGATTCAACGGTTCCAGCACTCAGCCGCTCGGAACAATTGAGCTCCCAGTTATCATGGGGACCTACCCCCAGCAGGTCTCCGCGCTGACTAATTTTGTGATAGTGGAGGCCCCATCGGCCTACAACGTCATCCTCGGAAGGCCGACCCTCAACAGGGCCCGGGCGGTTGTCTCCACGTACAGCTTAATCGTGAAATTCCCAACTCCCCAAGGGCCTGGATGTTTGCGGGGAGACCAGACCACTGCTCGGAGTTGTTATGTTAACTCGTTGCGCCGGGGGGCAATCGCAGAAACATTGAACATCCAAGAAATGGACCCCCGGGACCAGAGCGATGTAGTAGGACCAATGGTAGAGCTGGAACAGGTCATGTTGGACCCTGAACGCCCGGACCGCACAGTCAGCATAGGGACCTTATTGGAGCCTGCCTTGAAGGAGGAATTGACCCAGTTCCTGAGGCAAAACCAGGACGTTTTTGCTTAGAGTCATGAGGACATGCCCGGGATTGATCCCCGGGTAATGTCCCATCATCTCAACGTCAGCCCGGACTGCCGCCCAGTGAAGCAGAAGCGAAGGGGCATGGCCCCCGAGAGACAGAAGGCAGTGAGTGAGGAGATCGGGAAGCTCCTAAAGGCAAACTCTATCCGGGAGGTCCACTATCCCGATTGGCTGGCAAATATTGTCCTGGTCAAGAAGAGCAATGGGAAGTGGAGAATGTGCGTAGACTTCACCGACCTTAACAAAGCCTGCCCCAAGGACTGCTACCCGTTGCCTAGGATAGATCTCCTTGTCGACTCAACAGCAGGCCACTCACTCCTCTCATTCATGGACGCCTACTCGGGGTACAATCAGATCAGCATGTACCCCGGGGATGAAGAGAAGACATCATTCATCACCGACCAGGGCACGTATTGTTACAAAGTCATGTCGTTCGGCCTCAAGAATGCCGGGACTACCTACCAGTGCCTGGTCAACTTCATGTTCAAAGACCTCATCGGAAAATCCATGGAAGTATACGTGGACGATCTCCTGGTCAAGAGCCGGGACGAGCCCGACCACCTTGAGCATCTAGCTGGGGCCTCAGCATTTTGAGAAAGTTCAAGATGAGGTTGAACCCGGCCAAATGCACCTTTGGTGTCTCGTCCGGCAAGTTCCTCGGTCATCTAGTCAGCAGACGGGGAATAGAAGCAAACCCCGATAAAATCAAAGCTATCATCAACATGCGGTCACCCAGATCAACAAAGGAAGTTCAAAGCCTAGCCGGACGGGTGGCCGCACTGAACAGGTTTGTGTCCCGAGCCACCGACCGGTGCCTCCCATTCTTCAAAATCCTCCGCAAAGCATTCCAATGGTCGGAAGAATGTGAGGAGGCATTCCAGGAACTCAAGAAATATCTAGCCTCTCCCCCTCTGCTATGAACACCCGTATCCGGAGAGGAATTTTTCCTGTATTTGGCAGTGTCGCCATCGGCGGTTAGCTCGGCACTTATCCGGGATGAGCACGGGATACAGTTCCCGGTGTACTATACCAGCCGGGCATTATAGGGCATAGAAAGCCGATACTCCCGCATCGAGAAACTGGCCTTCGCCCTCATCACCTCAGCCCGAAGGCTCCGCCCGTACTTCCAAGCCCATGCCATTGTAGTTCTGACCGATCAGCCTCTCCGCAGAATTCTCTCTCGGCCAGATACATCCGGGAGGCTCGTCAAGTGGGCTTTAGAGTTGGAAGAGTTTGAGGTAACTTACCGACCCCGGACGGCCATCAAGGGACAGGCCATTGCAGATTTTCTAGTCGAGTTTACGTATCCAGAAGACCCGGTCGAAGAACCCGAGCCTCCGGCCTTACCGCCCGGATTGCACTCCGGCATCCCAACTTGGGTACTACATGTCGATGGCTCTTCTAACCAACAAGGTAGTGGGGCCGGGATTATCCTGACTACCCCCGACGGCATCCAGCTCGAATATGCATTAAGGTTTGGGTTTCGTGCCTCCAATAACGAGGCCGAGTATGAAGCCCTCTTGGTCGGGTTGTAATTAGCCATCTCAATGAGTGCGCAACAGGTCTAGAGCTACAGTGACTCCCAGCTCGTGGTCAATCAGGTAAACCAAGAATACGAAGCACGTGAGGACAACATGGTAGCCACTTGGCCCTCATCCGGGCAACTGTCAAACAGCTCAGGGGATTCTCCATCAATCGGATACCCCGAGAAGAAAACACCAGAGCTGACCGGCTGGCTCGCCTTGCCTCGTCATCTGAGTCAGACTTGCCTGGGATAAGAATACAATTCCTACCCGAGCCAAGTGTGATCAACTCAGAGGGCATGGAGGTCGACCCGGTCACTCAGGGACCCAGTTGGATGGATCCACTCGTGACATTCTTGACAACCGGAAGGCTGTCGGATGACAAAGAGGAAGCAAGGCGAATCAGATACCGGTCGGCACGATACCATGTTCTCGACGGTGTCCTTTATAAGAGGGGGTTCACCATCCCATACCTCCGTTGTGTTCACCCCACGCAAGTTCAAGCAATACTGTTCGAAATTCATGAAGGTGTGTGCGGGAACCACGTAGGAGGTCGGGCACTTTCCAGAAAGGCCCTGCTGCAAGGGTACTATTGGCCAACCATGGCCCGAGATTCGCAGGAGTACGTTTGAAGGTGTGATAAGTGCCAGTGGTACTCTCCCATGATCAACCGACCGAGAGAACTCCAAACACCGGTCCATAGTCCCTGGCCATTCGCCCAGTGGGGAATCGACATCGTCGGTCCTTTACTGAGAGGAAAGGGGCAAGTTAAGTTTGCTGTGATAGCTGTTGACTACTTCACCAAATGGGCAGAGGCCGAACCATTGGCGACGATAACCGAGCGGAAAATGGAAAGCTTTGTGGAAAGAAATATCCTCAGCAGGTTCGGTATCCCACGAGTCCTGATCAGCGACAATGGAAGGCAATTTGACACACCCATCTTCAGACAGTTTTGCTCGGGCTATGGGATACTAAATCATTACTCTTCTCCCGAGCATCCACAAGCCAACGGTCTGGCCGAGGTAACCAACCGCACAATCTTGCAGTCGATTAAGACAAGGCTTGAAGGCGCCAAAGGCCTGTGGGATGAAGAGTTACCGACACTCCTGTGGGCCTACCGCACTACCCCCCGAGCGGCTACAGGCGAAACTCTGTTTTCCTTAACATATGGTTTTGAGGCAGTGGTCCCCACAGAACTCGGACTGCCCATATACCGGGTGGCTACCTTCAATGACCCAGACAATGGAGAAGCCCTCAGGACAGAGCTCGACCTGGTGGAAGAAAAGAGAGACCAGGCCTACCTCAAGGTGGCCGCTTACAAGCAAAGGGTCTCGCGGTATTACAATAGCAAGGTGAAGCACCGCAGCTTTCAAGTTGGAGACCTCGTCCTCAAAGTTGTGAACCAGTCTACCCGAATCCCAAACCACGGAAAGTTGGGGGCAAACTGGGAAGGCCCGTATAAAATAATTCGGATTAACCGACCGGGAACGTACTGGCTACAAAGCATGGACGGGCATGATCTCACCCATCCTTGGAACGTGCAACACCTCCGCAAGTACTATCAGTAGCATCGGACCACGGGAGTTTAGTATTATAGGCAGAATTCTTTTTATAGCTCTGATTGGATAATCGACATGGTTATTATTTTTAAATAAAATTACATGGTTCTACTTTGAAAATTTGCTACTGTCAGAACACTGTACAATACACCAAAAGACCTTGGGCCTAACCCCGAGGCACCAAAAGACCTCGGGCCAAACCCCGAGGCACCGAAGACCTCGGGCCTAACCCCAAGGCACCAAAAGACCTCGGGCCTAACCCCGCGGCACAAAAGACCTCGGGCTCCGAACCCAGGCATTAAAAAGACCTCGGGCTCCGAACCCAGGCACTAAAGGACCCTGCAACCACCCATGTTCCAGGTCGGTTTCCTATGGTCGCCCCTCTGCATGCCCCCGCCTTCGCAAGAAGGTCGGGGACAAAAGGATACTAGACCTAGAAACAGGAAATTAACTAAAGTTTCGCCTAGGTCCAGCCGACGACGATGCCAAGCCCCTAGGTGGCCGACGATGGCAAGCTTCAAAGGCCCCTGCAACCACCCATGTTCCAGGTCGGTTTCCTACGGCCACTTACTCCCGTACTCCCGCCTTAGCAAAATGCTTGGGGGGCAGGGGAATAAGGGGAATGTTTTTTCAGAAAACTGGTTAATTAATCCAAAAAAAAGGGAGTACAAATGTACAAAGGGCATACCCCAGGATATACAATGAGTGTAGAAAATGTGGTAAGATACCACCAACAGGAAATGGGATGAGACAATATCAAACTGTGAAAACAACTGATATCACGTCATACCAAGACAACAAGCGCGTGAGCCAAACTCAGACCTCAAGAAAAACCCATTTCAACCCTAACAAAGAAAAACAAATGCAACAAAGGATGAGGGCTTTAACATAAGTCAAACCCAGAAAAATCCTCACCCTATGGAAAGCAATCGACTACAAAATTATATCAAAACCAAAACCAAAAAGTCCATTACAGGGACTACTTCCATCTATCCATGTATTGAGGGAGGTGCGGGTCATTACTCCACTTGACTTGGATTTGCTGAGATATTTGGATACAAATTTCTTGAAACATTTTTTCCTTTGGCTTGACTTCCATTCTGAAGCTACGACCATTTCTCTCTTTCCAGATGCTATAAACAACCAGGCTTAGACACATTTTTTGGGATAATATGCCTAGGAGTCTTTCCTTTCCACTTGTCCGCAGCCCAAATCACAAGAGCATCCCACGCAGTGGCATGGTAAGTTATGTCCAACCTATTGAGAACACCCTGCCATACAAAAGAAGAGTAAGAGCAATTAAAGAAAAGGTGGTCGTGTGTTTCCAAGTGTTGGTGACATAGGACACAAGCAAGGGGTCCAGGGGTGTAAGCATAAATTCTATCTTGTGTGGATAGCCTGTGAAGAATTGCCAACCAAGATATAAAACTATAACGGGGCACATTTCCTGGGAACCATATAAGGAGGTGCCAAGGCACACGAGGGTAGCTAGTTCTAACATAGTCCCAAGTATTGGAGGAAGAGAACACCTTATTGGGAGAAGGTAACCATTGTACCACATCACTAGTGTGAGAAGGATGTGGTAATTCATGCATTTGGCCTCTTATTTCCCTTAATTCAATAGTATTAGTCGATGGCCATCGCCATTCCCTACTATCAATAACATTAGACACTTTAGCATTTAACGAGATAGCAGTATCATATTGTACACGCATAGCAAATCTATCCAAAATTGGTCCTAAGGGGCGCCAATTGTCGAACCAAAGGTACGTACCACACCCATTGCCAATCCTATGTTTGAGCATAGGTCTAGCCATAGGTCTAAGTTTAAGGAGTTTCTTCCAATACCAAGAGCATTGTGACGGGGCCTTGACTTCCCAAAAGCTTTTATTTTTTACCATGTAAATATGTATCCAATCCACCCATAAAGACAGATTTCTAGTAGTAAAAATGGACCAAATATGTTTGAGATTTAAAGAGGAGTTTAATTGGGTTAGATTTTTTAAGCCAAGCCCCCCTTCCTTTTTAGGTCTACAAACAAGTTCCCAAGCCACTTTGGCACCATGGGTCTTATTGGTTCCTCCAGTCCAAAGGAATCGACTCATCAGACTGTCAATGTGTTTTAGGACATTCTTAGGAAGAATAAACATGGCAGCCCAGTAATGATGAATCCCCGTAAGCAAAGATTGAATCAGTTGAAGCCTGCCAGCATAGGAGAGGAATTTAGATGTCCAAGAGGTAATTCTCGAACTGATTTTCTGAATGAGTTCATCGCAATCTCCTTTCTTTAATTTGGTGGTGATCAGCGGAACACCAAGGTATTTCATTGGTAGAGTACCAATGGTAAAAGGGAGGCTAAGTCCAATGGCATTGGAAGTAACTTCCTCTGTTCCTGCTATAAATAAACAACTTTTACTAGCATTAGCCTGCAAACCGGTGAAGTTATAAAATTGATTCAAAGCATCTTTCATAACCAAAGCAGAGTAAACGTCACCACGAAAAAGTAAGAGAAGATCATCAGCAAAACAGAGGTGGGAGATTTTAAGTTTCTCACATCTCCAATGGTATTTGAATTGAGGATTACTGCGGATGTTGTGTTGGATCAACTGGCTAAGGGTATCCATAACAAGCACAAAGAGGTAGGGTGACAATGGGTCTCCCTGCCTAAGACCTTTAGCACCCTCAAAATATCCAATAGATTCCCCATTAAAATTTATGGAGTACTTAGGACTAGTAATGCAAGCTCTAATCCAGCCTTGCATCTTGGGAGGGAAGCCAAGGACCTCAAGGAGGTCAAGCAAGAATTCCCAACTCACACTATCATAGGCTTTCATAAGGTCAACCTTTGTCGCGGCTCTAGGGGGGCCAGAAGGCTTGTGATAGTCCCTCAAGAGGTCCTGAGCAAGAAGGACATTGTCGCTAATTTTCCTACCTTTAATAAAAGCAGATTGGGCTTTGTCAACAAGAGTAGGAAGAATTTTTTGAAGCCTCTTGGAGATAATTTTAGAGATGCATTTGTGTATCGTATTGCAACACGAGATGGGTCTAAAATCACTCATCTTAGAAGGATTAGGGATATTAGGAATAAGGGCTATAAGTGTAGCATTTGACTCTTTTAAAAGTTGGCCCGAGGAAAAAAATTCCTTTATAGCGTTAGTAACTAAAGATCCAGTGATGGTCCAAGTATGTTTAAAGAAATGAGCATTATAACCATCAGGACCAGGGGCTTTGTTACTATGGATACTTTTAAGAGCTTCCTTAATATCATCATCACTAGGAATGTCATCCATAGAAACAAGTAAGTCAGTAGGTATGCGCTTATGGATGACTTTCCTTAATTCATTAATGCCAGGGTAGGAATTAGAAGCAGGAGTTCCAAGCATGGATTTAAAATATCTGATTGCTTCAATTTTAGCTTGTTCCTCATTAATGGTACTGGTACCATCAGGTTGGACAAGGGACACAATTCTATTATGATTTCTGCGATTTTTAACAAAGTTATGAAAATAAGTAGTGTTCTTGTCCCCTGAGCCAAGCCATTGGATTCTAGATTTTTGTCTAATAATTTCTTCTTCAATGTGTATGGCTTTTAAAAAATTGCTCATAAGCTCTTTTTCAAGGGTTATAAGAGAAGTATCATTAGGATTTTCCTCAAGTTTTCTTTGGCACTCTCCAAGGTCTTGTCGAGCTTTATTAGCAATAATTCTTTCTTTGCCTAAGGAGTCCTTGGAGAGAATTTTCAGATCACCTTTGAGAATCCTTAAGCTATGAAATAATTGAAATTGGATGGTGCCATCAATGTGCCTATTCCAAGAGGTGCGGACAGTGGCATTAAAGTTTCCTAATTCAGTCCAATAATTGTAAAACTTAAAGGGCTTACCTTTCTTGCTAACAGTGGGCAATAAGTTGACAATAATAGGAGAATGATCTGAAATACCGGGAGTGAGAAAGTCGGCATAAGCTGAAGGGAAAGTGTCCAGCCAACCAGGATTTATGAGAGCTCTGTCCAATTTCCTCTTAGTAAAATGAATGGAATCAAATTGCCGATTGCACCAAGTGAAGAAGAGACCTGTATATCTAAGGTCTACAAGGCAAGTGGCATTCACAAGATCATTAAATTCAATAGCACCATTGTCACGCCCTGGATTACCCTCGTATATTTCATTTGAGTTTAAGGTGGAGTTAAAATCTCCGAGACTAATCCAGGGTGTATCACCAATGGTAGCTGCAATATTGCTTAAGTTAGACCAAAGGGGCCTTCTGCCTTGAGTGGTGTTGGAGCCATAAATAAAGGAAGCTTCAAAGGAAATTAAGTGATCAAGAGATTCAACTTTAACGTGGATAATTTGCCTATTACAAAGTAAGACAGATAAGGTGACTTTATTAGGGTTCCAGCCAACCCAAATTCTATCAACAGAATTTGGTTGACTGTTAGTAATAAAGTTCCAACTTGGCAGCATCTGCCTCTGAATCCTGTCCTGGTTAGGAATTCTCACTTTAGTCTCCACAATACCTATAACATCAAGCTTGTGAGTACTCACTAATTTAGAAATTTCTTGTTGTTTAATGGACTGGTTAAGCCCTGAGGCCAAAATAGGGAATCACACCGTCCGACTAGGTGTTCTGTTGGTTACGGTCCTAAAGCATTTGCTAAGGCAGGTGTTAGGTCGGCTAAAACCGTACGGATACTAGCGAACCGTCCGACTAGGTGTTCTGTTGGTTACGGTCCTAAAGCATTTGCTAAGGCAGGTGTTAGGTCGGCCAAAACCGTACGGATACTAGAAAATGTTAAAGCATAGTACAAAAAAAATAGCAACAAAGTTGATGGAAGGTCGACCTCAAGGGCCTTTTCATTAATTGAAGCCAATGTACAAAGCTTGGGGGGCAGTTGTAGTAGCCTCCCCAAAATAACAAAGAAAACTACAAGCAGCGAAATAAAAAACAGCAGGGCGGGACCGGGGATTCAGTCTTCCACATTGACCACGTCCTCGGTTTCCCCAGTCTGCTCCCCTGGTGCGGCCGGCTCTCCGGTCCCTAAACCTCCGCCCGGGGTGAACTCAACGGCCTCAACAATGGCTGCAGGATCTTCACCAATCGCAGGAGCTTCACCGACCGCGGGAGCTTCACCGACCGCAGGAGCTTCACCGGCTGCAGAGTCTCCACCGATATCCCAGTAATCCGAGTCAATCCCCTCATAGGCCGAAAGGACCCATTCGGGATGATCCCGGGCTACCCGTCGCTTCAAATCTTCATAACCTTGGAAGAAGCCGTCATCAAATGCGCCCTCCAAGGCCCCTGCAGTAGGTGTCTCGGCCGCCGCCTTCGCCCGAGCTTCAGCTGCCGCAGTGAGGGCCCGGGAAACCTCCAATTCAGCCAAAGCAGCCGCCAGATCCGCCTGAGCCGTACCTAAGCTCAAGGCCAGCGACTTCGTCTTGCTCGTCTCAGCGGCCAAGGCAGCTTTTGCCACTTGTAATTCTTTCTGCTCCTTCGAGAGGGCGGCTTCAGCGATGCTGACCCTCCCGACCAGGGAAGACAGGAGGGACTCGGACCCCGCGGCCATACAGCCGACCTGTGACGAGAGGATGGAGATTAGTTAGGCAAGTAAAAAGGGAGCAGGCCAATATTTGAAGGGAGACAGAACACTTACCAGATGGGAAAGGCTATACAACCACCCTTGGAAGTCCCGGGGAGATAGCCCGGCGCATGTTTCCACCTGGCTCGGGATAAGGACAGACTTTAGCCTCTCTCGAACCTCACCAGGCCCACCGATGGGCAGACCGGATGGAATATCAGCCCGGGGTGCGGCCTCCTCAATAGCCAACCTTTGGGGGCCGATGTCCCCGCAGGGTCCGGACAGTTAACCGTCCCATGGCGGATGCGTCGGAGCGGGCGCTCACTGCCTAGGGCCTCGGTGGCTGGCCTCTTCCCTTGGGCGATCACCACCCGAGTAGCAGCGGCGGCGGCGGCAGCAGCCTGTCTCTCCCACAGCTGCTCCAAATTGCACTTGGGGGCCATTTCTGCAAAAAATGAGATCGCACGGTCATAAGTGTGAGAAGCGACAAGGACAAGTGCAGGGCTAACGCGTAGGGCAACCCGGGAACTCACTAGGGATGATGGGTGAAAAGTTGGGAGCTTGAACAGGCTCCTCGGGGGAATAGGTCTCGATGAAATCCCCTGTTCGGGACAACATGTTCCAAACACTGGTGGGTAATTCCGCTAGACCCCAGATCCTGGCCCGGCACAACTCAGGGATTTTGGGAGGTTCTGTTGAGCCAACTGTAGACAGAAGAATGAAACCAGTTAGTATGCTACTGCGTTCCTAAAACCAAAAGAACGGACGAAATCTGATGGGCGGCCTTACCCCTCAACTCCCCAGCCCAGGATGTCCTCAGCTGGGCCCCCGGAGCCCTGTCGCATAGGCGAAGGGTGGACACCTGAAAGAATTTGCCCTTCCACCCTTTGTTGTTGCTGGGGCAATTGTCAATAATTTTCCTACCCGGGCGGGCAGAAAATGAGAAAAACCCCACTTCCCGGTGCACAGAGAATGGTCGGTGGGCCCAAAAAAACTCATGGAGGGTAAGCTCATACCCAAACACCTGAGGCCACAGCGATATACACCCCATCAGGAATCTCCATCTGTTGGGGGCCAACTGCCCGGGAGCGATATCGAGGTAGATCAGGACATCCCGGGCGACAGGGTGAAGGGGTAGTCGGAGGCCCGCCATCATAGCGTCCTCGAACAGGGTGACGAACCCCGATTGATAGAGGTGCGCGCCACCGGGGTTTATGGATAGGGCAGACCCTCAAGAAGAGAATATCTCTCCCTGATCCGGAGAAGGTCTTGGAAACGCAATACAGAGGAAGTGGACTCGTAGGCGAACACTACACGATTAGTCTCCCTGGGCAACTCATCGCCCGAACCCCTCGAGACGGAGGCAACAGGGGCCTCCTGGGTAGACTCGCTATCAGACAGACGAACGGGAATCCTGGCCCCACTCTGGTGATCGATCAGGGACGCAGGAAGCCAGTCCATACTGGCACCGAGGGATCCTGACCAATACCGTTCACTCTCCGATCTTGACGCAGAATTGAAACCGGAGTGTTCCATTTCTGGTACTCCAACAGCAAGGAACGGGCACAAACTACGACCTAAGTATGGGTCAGAAACCCCGAGCCTGGTATACAGGGGGGGCAGAGTCAGTAACCTAAACGGCAGCGAATAGATACTCCTCAGTACCAGGTAACACTCTCCCAAAACAGCACAAGGAACACCCGCTCAGTTCAGTTGAATTAAAGTTTCGCCCGACTCAAAAAATGTACAGAATCTGAGGAGGAAGAAATCCCACTCCCGCTCGAACCTCACAGGATTCGTTCTCTCCAGTCTCACTCCGAAATAAAAAGGACGGGGAGAAGAGGGAAGAAAGCAGCAGATAGAAGGTCAAGAAATTGAACAAGAAATGGGCAAGCACTCCTTATATAAAGGCTGTGAACGGCCGAGATCAGGGCAGATCCAGCGGTCCAGGGGATTTCCCGCCCAAAACTATCGCTTCGAGCACGTGGAGAGTCGCGTCAAAAGGCGCGCGCATTAAATGCGTGACAAGACGGGTCAGTTAGCCTACAAACGGTTCAGTTATGACCGCACCGCCGTTGTTAGTTTCTGACTTGACTAACGATTGGTTGGTACAAAGCAGCTGTGGTCCGAGCCCGAGTTGCCGCAACCCGGACGCATTCATACCCCGGTCGGGAATTAGCTGCCCAGCGTAGTACATAATTAATGAACAGTTAAAAAAAAGCATAGTGAAAGAAATGGTTGGCCTCGAGGACCTTTTTTATTGCTATGGAGAATAAACTGTACAGAGGTCGGGGGCAGTTATAATAGCCTTCCCAAAAAAAAAAAAAAAAAAGAGAAGGGGCCTTCATGTTCCTTTGCCCTTCAGAGCCTTGACCTCCTCTTCCAGGGCCGTCACCCTCGCCACCAGCTCCTGTACAGTAAGCTCGAGGACGTGAATGTCCACCTCCTGCAGAGCAGAGCCCGTCTCCAAGCGGTCGGTCTGTTTTTCCACCTCCTGAAGACGACCCTCCAGGTTACCCAGGGAGAGGCCGGTCAAGAACTAGGCATGTGAAGGCCGACCGGGGGTTCCATCCGACTTTTTTTTTGTGGAGGTGGAGACCCCTCCCCAACTTCCTTCTCTTTTCCCTTCCTGGACGGGCCTGGTGGCGGGCTTGCATCCCCGGACGAGGTAGAGTCACTGCTGGTGGCCAGAAAAACTGGCCCCTCGGGTGATCCGGCCCTACCTGCGGCGCGTCGGCCGGTGGCCATTGACCGAGTATAGCGGCGCGACCCAGAAGCTGCAGCGGCAGGGGCCGAGGAGGAAGGTCCGGCGCCTACATCACCCGCAGGCCCCCCGGTCAGATCCGAGAATGTGAGGCCAGCTTCGATGGCACGGTCGATTGCCTCTGTGTCGGCAACAGAGGGGGCAATGCCGCGAAAAGCAGCAAAGGACGCCTTGCACAATTCCGCAGGAGGGCAGAGATCCGGGTCCACCAGCCAACTGCCGGACACCACAACCCAAGGGTATTGGCGCCATCGCTTGTTCGGGAAGTCCAAGCCCTGGACAAGGTGCCGTCCCTCTGCCCCGGGGCATAGGTAAGGGCCCCCGTGGTCGATCCCCAGGACATAGCACCTGACGACGTCGATGGAACGGAGGAGCACCCCAAGCCGCTGGTTCAGGACTGATATCCCCTAGAGGAGGTGGGCCACGTTTGGACGGCACTTGGAGAGTTGAATGCACAACCCCTGTAGTAGGTCGCAGAAGGAGGCCGGGAGAGGGAAGCGTAGCCCCACAACAAGCAGCAAATAGCTGCTAATAAGGACGAAAGGGAAGGCTACTTCCTCCCCTTCGGTGTAAGGACGGACTGCAACGTCGTCTGGAATATGACAGTCCTCTCGAAAGGTTCTGAGTCCTTCATCAGAGGTCAGATCAATGTGAGAAGCCATTTGAGGGAAGCTTGAAAAAACAAAAGCAATGGAGAAGAAGAGCTCGGGAATGCTTTGAGAAGTCGCTCGGGCGATTCAGTTGTTAATTTGCAGTGAGAAACAGAATGAACAGGTGCTCCTTATATAGGCATCGTGAGCGGCTGGGATCAAACTTGATCGGACGGCTCATACGCTCTCCCGCCGAAACTGTCACTTCGGGCACGTGGGGCGTCGTCTCAAACAGTGTGAACATTGAATGCGCGACGTGATGGTTCGGTTGCCACATGGACGATTCGGTTACTTCCAAACTGGCAGCGTTGGATCCAAACCAGACCTGTAACCAATGGACACGTGGCGTCAAGGAGCCCGGCCCTGCAGGGTCACCGCTCGGTCGATGTACCGACGGTTTATTCCCAGTCGGCCCCGTTCTGACGGGGGTCCCGGTCTTTTCCCGGTCGGTATCTGGAAGACATTCTTAATTTTCAAATTTCATCCGACAAGACGTCATATCAACTTTGAAAATGGGGGGCAGCTGATACGTCCAAAAATATTCTGTAACAGTCCAACAGCCACGTGGTCAGCAAATGGCCCGGGTAGTCCGGAATGGGAACATAGAGCCCACACTCCCGAGGTGGTCAGCTACTACCTCCCGGAGTGCTCAATTGCTCGGGTATGAGGCGTAGTGACTCCCCGGGAGGCGCGGCGCAGATTGCGTTTCCTACCGTTTCCTTATGCGGCCATGACTCTATCAAGGAAGAATCAACAATTTCCTAAACCATTTAGGGAACTCTCCTAATATTGTGTAAATCTAGTGTAATTAGATTAGGCTTCCTAATCTAATTAACTTACCATGTAAAGATGGACTCTTGCATCTATAAAAGAGTTCACCTACCCTCTCTAAGGGGATCTGGAAATCAATTCTCTAAGCATACAAGCATTAACTAGAGAACTCACCACCTACACGCATACACCCGGCCGGTATTACTGGTAGTGCCGCCCATCTTTGTTGGCTCACCAGGGCCACCGGTGATCTGCTAGTGAGAGCGCATAGACGCAACTATGGACGTAGGTCACCTAATTAACAGGGCCGAACCACATACCAATCTCTTTCTTACCTTATTTACTGTCACAATCATCCATACCAAATTTTGGCATCATCAATAATGATTGGGTATCACTACGGTCATAAAATTTTCTTTTCTGGTCAAGGATATGGTTAATTATGATCAAGAACGAATAACTTGTGGGGTTGATTGGCTGTAAGGGGTATCAGAATTTTCTACCAGAGATCTGAATTTGAAAATGGGTTTACAAGTTTAATAAGTAGTATCTCTTTGATATCCAAACCACTCCAAGATCTGCTCAACCACCATGTGTATCAGGTAATAGTATTCTTATTATTTCTTTGTACTTTATATGTAAGCAATCGAGATCTGACTATTGTACCGCACTGTAGCAATTGTCAAGTATCCTAGTATATCACTAGAAACTTTCAGAATTTGGATTTAGCTACTAATAATGTAATAGAAATTTGGGGATATTTGAATGACATTAAGTGAGTTTATATATGTTTAAATGAGTAAAAAATATTTTAAAATTATCTTTTATGGAAAAAAATTGATATATTGTGAATCAGGAAGTGTTTAAAAATATTTTTGATAAAAGGAAGTGGTTGGATTTGATCCAAATTATGTAGAAGGGGGAAATTAGTAAAAATAATTTTAATCAAATGAAGGTATTTCAATTGTTGTTTAAAGTTGTTATATATGGAAGATATTTTGATTATATGATAGTTGTGGAAACGTTTTTATTCTATGGGGAGAGATTTTAAATGAGTACTATTGGGCCAGCTAGGAAGCTCAGCTTAGTACACTACCTTTACTTTGGTTTTAAATTGGAATATTAAATTTTTAAATGAATTCTAAATGACCTTGGTAAGAGAAGGGTCTGGAAGTAACTTGTGATATTCTATGTATTATTCTGAATACAGTTTGCTACGGGTACATGATTTGGTTGATGGGTTATATAGAACATCAATTTATTTCTTGGGAACTGAGTTGGGATATTCTTGGTTACAAGGTGAGTATGACAGGGTAATGAAGCACTTCATTTTAAAGAGACATTCTGGATATCTTTAAGTAGGTATTGAGTTACAATACCTAGTGGGAATTGTATTCCTCGAACTTATGATTGTCATGCCCGTTCTAGAATTTCATAGTTTTGTCATGAATGATATGAAATTTTATGAATTATCATTTATATATGATAAATGAGGATAAGTGGTTGACTGTGGTCAACGGTGAGGTGTCAGTAAGGACACGAGGAATTTGGTAATTGAGATTTTCATTGGCACGAGTAAATGACATTTATATGATTTAAATGTTATTTGACTTATCTGGTATTTTGTGAATAGTGAATTATACCTGTGTAGTATAGTTTCTAGTAATCTCAATACAACAATGATAGGGATACACACCAAACGACACACTAAACGACCCACTCGCTTTAAATGCATGTACCCTGTGCTGTGTAAGTGATGCACAGAAAAGTGTGAAAAATTCAAACAGCACAAGGTACATGTATTTAAAGCACAGTGTGTCATTTGGTGTGTCATTTAGTGTGTATCCCTATCATTGTTGATCTCAATATTATTATATATCGTTTTGAGAACTGTGGTGAGAACGTGAGTGACACGTTAAATAAAAAGGTAGGTGGTGTAGAGATTCCACATAATTTAGTTTTTGGACGTTATTTTTGGACCCAAACGAGACTTAGTCGGAAACTTCTGAAATTTATAATTTTCACTCGTAAAGACATAAAATGGACGTGTGCGAAGTTTCATGGGTTAATTAGAAGTTTTGAGAAACTTCCGGGGAGGTAAACACAATTTCCGAGAAGATTTTCTATAAATAGTGGAGGACAAGATTTCATTCTCCAAAAAGTTGGAAAATATCTAGAGAGAGGAGAGAGAAGGGAGATTGTTGCCACGGGCTTTGCGACGACAAACGACGACCGTTCGTCAGTTTTTCACCAAATTCAAGATTTGAACTCGTGAAGGTAAGATCTACGTTTTGATACTACTTAGGCCGTGTTTGGCCAATTTTTGTAAAAATCTTAATTCTAGACTTTTGGGAAAAATCCAGTAAAACTTGTAGGAATCGTCTCAAATTCGAAATCCGACGATTAATTGGCCTCCTAGTCGATCCTTCAAAGTTTGGGGGAAATCGCACGAGGTATGAAGTTCTAACTTGTGAAATATAGAGAAATACATGTTTTATATTTCGACGATGAAATTGAGATCTGGGCACAATCTATGTATTATTTATATGCACGTTAATTATGCACGCGCTAAATTGTGAAAAGCATGTCTAAATTTACGCGAGCACGTTGAGTTATCTATGTGGGTCAAAGGGGGGTCTTATACAAATTCATGCCGGAGTAAGCTTCTCGTTGTTTGAGAATTTTAGTAGCAACGGCTACTGTGCATGGTTTAAGGCTTGGACTTGCCAGGGCACTTGGGGGATGTAATGGTTGTAGACTTGGACTAGCCATTGACATCGCGGTTTAAGGCTTGGACTTGCCGCTACTGGATGAAGGCGTATTTTTCTCCCTAGAGACTATTGATATGGTTTATGAGATTAAAGCATGTTTTGTTATATATTGCATATGTTAGACTTGTGCACTCAGCATATAGCTGAGCAGTGGAGATTTACTTCGTTGCAGGTGAGAAGAAAGACAAGAAGAAGCGTGATGAGTGTGGCCGAGGAATGCCTTGTGTAAGGATTGGGAAATTGTAAAACGTTGTAATAGGATTATGGATTAGTTTCGTAGTATGGTAAACTTGTAATTGAACTCCTGTAGTTGTGTTTTAAAATGTTGCAAGTCATGGTGGTGGTGATTATTGTTGATGTGGAAAAGCATGAGTTGTAATATTTCACACAGGGCTGCCCAGCAGGGGAGCAGTCGACTGGATTCTGTGTGATTTAGACACTAAAAGTGAATAGTGTCAAGATCAGTCAATTGGACCACTGTAGATTTTAGCTACTGATCCAAATAGTAACTAATTCAGTCGACTGGGTTCCCTGATCAGTCGACTGGACACCTGATGAGAATTGTGGGTTTTGGTTTCTGCCAGGCACAGTCGACTGGACTCTATCATAGTCGACTGGACCTCTGTTTCCAAAACTGTGTTCCTTTGGACAGGTTTCAATTGAACTAAACTTTTTATAACTCTGATTTTTAATGGATTTTAATAATGTTTTCCGCTGCTATTTGACTTTAATGGAACTGGATAAGCCTAGATGGCGTGCCATGTGTCCTATTTCTGCGCGTAGCGGGATGGGTCGTGACATTTAGTGGTATCAAAGCTATAGGTAACAAAACTTTGGGAACGTTCGACGACGAGTGGAGTGTTGAGTGATTTAACACATGTTCTAGATTGCATCCATACATATTAGAGATGTTTGATGCATATGTATGTTGTTTTACATACATGATATTGTCATTGTTATTTTCGAAAAATGATATTGTTATTGTTGTACATGCATAGTGTTTATGCATTGAGAACTACAGGATTGTAATCATGAGTGACGAAGAGCGAGATCTATCGTCACACACTCAACGTATGAATGAAATGGCAGAAATGATGGGGAATATGGGGGAAATGATACGGAATATAGCGGAGCGACTGCCTCCCACGCCCCAAATCGAAGTGGAACCAATAACTGTAGTGCATGCACCCGAAACTAGAGGCATAAGACTCGTATCCGAACAATTTGCTCGAAAGAAACCAATGGAATTTCATGGGACACCCGATCCAACGCTCGCAAAAACATTGGATCATGGACATAAAAGAGGATTTTCCAATCTATTTCGATGAACGACATGGAGAAAATGGAAAATGCAAGTGATGTGCTGAAGGATGAAGCCCAGAACTGGTGGATAAATGTTCTAGATCAAGGGGCACCAATTATTTGGGAGGGGTCAAGGCGGAATTCAATCGTCGGTTCTTTCCGCGAGCCGCCTACAATGCAAAGAAGAGAGAGTTTGATACCTTGAAGTAGGGAGATATGACTGTAACCGAATATACTTCCAAGTACAACACTTTGTTGAGATTTGGAAAGGGTTCCGTGCCAGAGGAGGAAGATAGGGCAAGGAAATTCGAAGAGGGTTTAAGGGAAAATATTCGTCTAAGGGTGGAAACCTACGAACATTCGACTGTGGCAACAGTACAACAAACGGCGCTAGTGGCTGAGAGTGGAATGGAAAGGTCGAGGCAGAATCATCACGGTAAACGAAGCAATGAGAGTGGGGATAGGAACCAAGGCGGATCTTTCAAGAGGCCGTTTCAAAGAGGCTAGTTTCAGTGATTTCAGGAGAACGCCAAGTAACATACCGTTGTGTTCACTTAGCAACTAACCACACTCAGGCCGATGTTTCATGACCAAACCCTAGAACAGGAACCAAGGCGCGGGTAGTACATTTTCAACACCCGACATGAGAGGTAAGTGTCGAGACCCCCATGCTGAGGGTCTCGACACTCATATACCAGCAAACACAGCCACAACTAGCACCTTGAATACAATTCCTAATACTGTAGGTGGTCACATGCTGAGACCCCCAGATGGTCTTAACACCACTGGCACAAATTTCCCCACTCAAGGCCCTTCAAAGCCAGACAAACCTGTTCAAGACAGTGGGCATACGAAAGAAATACTGGTTGGTCCTAACCAGGCTAAATCTTGGGCATCTTTGGTTACTCAAAAGAGCTCCTTGGGTTTTAAGCTAGACTACATTAAGCCTCGGGAAGGGACTCATGGACAACACCTAAATATCCCTAAGGAAGTCTTCATTGAGGGCAGTAGTGCTTGGCATAATACTTTGGTTGGCTACTTTCTTGGAAAGAAACTCCCCTATTCTTTCGTTAAAAATGCCACCAACAGACTTTGGGGAAAACATGGGCTAAATGATATGGTGGCCACTGCCTCAGGATTTTTCTTTTTCAAATTCAATAGTGAAGACGAAAGTTTGGCAATTCTTGAAGGAGGTCCATGGCATGTTAGTGGTCAGCCTATCATCTTGAGGAAATGGCAGTCTGGACTCACCCTTTCTAAGGAATCTATTTCAACCGTCCCAGTTTGGGTACACACTCACAATATACCTCTTGAGCTATGGAATCCTTTGGGTCTTAGCCACATAGCTAGTGCTATAGGTAAGCCTTTGCATGTGGCTAAAGTTACTACTGAGGGAAGGAGAATTTCCTATGCCCGCATTTGCATTGAACTTAATGCCAAACATGAATTACTCAAAGAACTCGTGATTGACTTTGAGGACCCTGTTACTGGTGATATTGATCCGATTTATCTTCCTATTGATTACCAGTGGACTCCCATCCATTGTACTAAGTGTAAGAAGTTTGGCCACGACTGTGCCAAGATACCAAAAGCCCATAAACCTATCCAAACTGGCCCTCCTACTTCTCAGACTCAAAGTGATGGCAATTGGAAGACCAAGGAAAAAGGGAAATTTGTTACAGCAGAGAATTGTGATAACCCATCTGCATCTGTCACTCATGTTGAATCGGTCCCGGATAGTTTAGCCAGCACCGAGATCCTTTCTATTATTACCCCTAATGCTTCTGTCCCTTCAGATGCTATTTCTTTGAGCCTACAATGCAACACATTCTCTTCCCTAGCAGATTACACTGCCAAGGTAGAGCGTTCCAGTAGTCTTCCTATTACTTTGATGAGAGATGATACCACACATACTCACACTTCAAGGAATAGTAAAGCCAGTGTAGAGGAAATACAAAGTCCAATCACCATCCTTATTCCAGTTGAGGAAGACAATGTGGCAGATAAGAATATTCTTATGTCTCACACTGACCAAAATGCTTTTATGGATGCTAAAGGCCCTAATTTTTTTTTTTTTTTTTTTCGAAAAATGGGTTAATTAAAGAAAAAGCCAAGCGGCAACTACAAAAGAATCAAAGGGGCATACCCCTGGATAGGCAAAAGGCACAAAACATGGAGAACATCTCTCTAGCAATAGAAGGAAGACATCCGATCCCAAGGGATGGAGAGACAACCTACCCTACTAACAAAGAAAACATAACCTAACATCAAAAAGATTGTAAGTAAACAGGCCAAAGCAGGACCCAACAACACAGAAGGACCCTAACAACCAGCAAAGCATTGCCCACGGGACACTACCAAGATCTGTGGCGACCCTTAGGATGACTGGCACTGAACTTCATCTTCGCTTCCCGCTTCCTTTGCCTGGAAGAGGTGGTACTAACAAAGGCTGAATCGGTCTAAGCATCTGAAAACTCCATGCCATCATCAACATCAAAGAGATCCTCCTTCAGGTGGGTACCCAAATTAACATGCTGCCGCTCAGTCTCAAGGGGCTCTATATCACCCGTGTC
>CM066982.1:43329217-43456717 GCA_033977485.1 Hydrangea macrophylla | reverse complement strand
GTTATATTCAGCCCATTATTCTTCCACACGCATAAATATGATTAGGAAATATAATAAGCCCTATCTTCTTCAAATTTATGCCCAATTAATAAGATCAACCCAAAAAAATGCCACCTTGATCTTCTTGGATTATCCATTTTATAATCAGCCCAATTCAGCCCATTAAGTGCTTCCTTGATTCTCATCAGAACCCATTGTTGGGAAAAAGTTTGTTTAACGGGCCTGGAGTAATCATAAGCAGCCTGAGTCTTCCTATTGCAATCATGACCAAAGCATTTGCAAATAGTGCATCTAATGGGAGTCCATTGGTACTCAATGTGAATAGTAATCGGATCAAAACCCTCCGCTTCCAACTCAAAACTAGTGATCCAATCATCTTTAGCGTCAACTTCAACACAAATTCTAGCATATGTAATTCGTCTACGAGTAGCAGTCATCTTGTCAACATGGAGTGGTTTACCAATCATGCTAGCAATGTAGCTAAGGCCCTTTGAGTTCCAATATTCAAGAGGAATATTAAAAAGATGTACCCAAACAGGGACCTTCGAAACTTTGTCTTTACCAATAGATAGATGAGGTTCCCATTTTTTTGAGGATGATAGGCTTTCCAGCAACGTTCCATGGACCACCCTCCAACACCGCTTCCATCGTAAAGCAAGAGCTAAATTTAAAAAAATACTTGCCTTCATCTGTTGCGAGGGTATCGATGAGACCAACAGTTTCCCAATATTTGGTTGTGGATTTAATAACAAGGGAGTAAGGTAATTTACGCTCCAAGAAAAATCCAACAAGGGTATTGTGCCACTCTTGGCACCCTGGTTTGATGATATCAGAAGGGACAGTAAGCTTCCGTTCATGCCTACAATTGGTAAGGTCGCTAAAGGCCCTCACACGAAGACATCAGATGTGGTTGAAGGTTCTTCTAATTCCGACTCCTCCCCAAATTCTCTTCCCAGCTCAAGTAACTCTGCTCATATTCCCAACATGGAAACAGGTCAGAAATCTCCTTTTACTTCTCCCGTTTATACTAATACGCAGTCCTTGTCTCAAGGACAAGGAAATAAGAGTAAGAATAACTCCTCTGGAAGGCAGAAGAAAACACATAAACGTTCTTAATGATTATAAGCTGCTGGAATGTAAGGGGTCTCAACCAACCCTCTAAATAGTTCGAGGTTGCTAACTTCATTATTGAAAATAATCTGGACGTAATTGGTATTGTTGAAACTAAAGTTAAGAAATTAAATGAAGATTTGATCAAACATAATATATTTAATAATTGGAACCTCGTTACCAATAGTTCTACCACTTCACTTGGTAGGATATGGGTTGGTTGGAATCCATACAAAGTTAACCTCTCTATTCTTAGGATTCATCCCCAAGTTATTCATACGCATATTGAAAGTGATGATCTTAGTATATCTTTTGAAGCCTCTTTTGTTTATGGGGCTAATACTGGCTCCGAGAGACTTATTCTCTGGGATACTTTGACATCTATTTCTAACTCTATTGGGACTAACGATCCTAACCATATTGTCTTGGGGGACTTTAATGTTGTTTTAAATACCTCTGAGATATCAGATACTAATGCTTGTTTGAACTTTGATATCAATGATTTTATTAATCTTGTTAATCAACTTTGTCTTTCTGATTTGAGATTTTCTGGGGAGTTCTTTACTTGGTGTAATAGAAGATATGGTAAGCCTGATTTTACTGAAAGAAAATTGGATAGAGTTTTAGTTAATCAAGCATGGCTGGACAACTTCTCTGATTCCTATACTCACTTTTACAAGCTAGGTATTTCTGACCACTCCTCTATTATTACTTGTGTTGATAAAGTTGCTACAAGGAAGGGTAGAGCTTTTAAGTTTTACAATTTTTGGCCTCAGATGGATAATTACTCTGAGGTTGTTTACCAAGCCTGGAACTCTAGTGTGAGAGGTACTCTCCAATACCAAGTTTGTCATAAGCTTAGGAATGTCAAACATGGCCTAAAAAGATTCACCAAACCTTTCTTTGGGAGAGAGAAACTTCATGCTGATAAAACCAGAGAAGAATTGGAAGATGTTCAATCTGAGCTCCTTAAACAGCCTCATGATATTGCTCTTATAGCCAAGCAAAAATTGTGCATGAAAACTTTTTACGATTCCATTTGGATTGAGGAGGAAACTCTAAAACAGAAATCCAGATTGCAATGGTTGGAGGGAGGTGACAAAAATCCTAGATATTTCTTTAATTATATCAAAGATAGAAGAAATAGAAAAAGAATTTTTAAATTGGAAAAACCGAATGGCCAATTTACCTGTAACATGGAAGAAGCCAAAGTTGAAGCTATTAGATATTTTCAAGACTTGCTGGGTACCCCCGCAGTGAATCAATATCCTGGCATTGGGTTTTTAAGGACTTTTATCCATAAAAGGATCCCTGAGAACCTTTTACCGAATCTTGATAGAATTCCTACCTCGGAAGAGATTAAAGATGTTTTTTTTTCTCCTTACATGATAATAAAGCTTCAGGCCCTGATGGGTTTAATGCTTATTTTTTCAAACAATCTTGGCCTACTGTGGGGCCTGATATCATTTATGCTATTACTGAATTTTTTACTACAGGAGAAATGCTTAGAGAATCTAATGCTACTATTATTGCCTTGATCCCTAAAGTCCCTAATCCTTCTAAGATGGGCGACTTTAGGCCTATATCTTGCTGTAATACTATCTATAAATGCATCTCCAAAATTATTGCTAATAGAATCCAACTGGTCCTCCCCAATCTTATTGATCAAGCACAATCTGCTTTTGTTAAAGGAAGAAAAATTAGTGATAATGTTTGCTTGCTCAAGACCTCTTAAAAGATTACCATAAAATTGGTGGTAGACCTAGGGCTGCCGCCAAAGTGGACCTTATGAAAGCATATGATCATATTAACTGGATTTTCCTATTTGACCTTCTCAATGTTTTGGGTTTTCCACCTTTGATTAGAAAATGGATCCAAGCTTGTATCTCTACTCCCAGGTACTCCATTAGTTTTAATGGTGAATCTGTGGGATACTTTGATGGAGCCAAAGGGCTTAGGCAGGGAGATCCTATTTCTCCCTACTTATTTGTGATTATTATGGACTCCCTTAGCTAACTTCTCCATTTCAATATCCAAAATAATTTCTTTCCCTTTCACTGGCAATGCGATAAATTGAAAATTTCACACCTTTGCTTTGCTGATGATTTAATTATTCTTTTAAATGGAGACTTGGAATCTGCTAAGCTTATTAGGTGTACTTTGAACCAATTTTATGATATCTCTGGCTTGCAAGCTAACAATTCTAAAAGTTGTCTCTTCTTATCTGGGATGAATGATGATTTGGCAACTGATTTGCTTAATGAACTCAAATTTTCTAAAGGTTGTCTTCCTTTAAAATATTTAGGTATTCCTCTTATAACAACTAAATTAAAGAAACTTCATTGTGAAGAGCTTATTTCTAAGATATGCTCTCGTATTAATTCTTGGAAGTCCAAATTCCTGTCTTATACGAGTAGGACTCAGCTTATCCATTCTGTTTTATCTGGTATTCATTTGTATTGGTCTGGCATGTTTATCTTACCTAAAAGTGTCCTAAAACAGGCGGAACAATGTTTTAGTAGATTTCTTTGGAGTGGAACTACGGATAAAGCCCATGGTGCAAAAATAGCTTGGGCGAAAGTTTGTAAACCCAAAAAAGAAGGCGGCCTCGGTTTCAAGGATATTTTCATTACTAATATTGTGCTTAATCTTAAACATTTAGGAAACCTTCTTGATCCTGCTAATAATTCCATATGGAAGCAATGGGTCCACATGTACATGCTCAAAACCAAAAGCATTTGGGAGGTGAAAGCCCCTGGTAAATGCTCTTGGTATTGGCGTAAGCTCTTAAAACTCAGGAATATAGCCAGGCCTTTAATTAGACATAAAATTGGAAATGGCTTACATACCTTCCTTTGGCATGACAATTGGCTCCCTTGTGGGCCTTTATTTGAGGTTTACACACCAAGAATTGCCTATGATGCTGCCATAGCTCCCAATGCTAAAGTGGCAACCATTGTTTCTCATTTGGATTGGAATTGGCCATCTACAATTTCTATTGGCCTTAATGAAGTTCGGACTTCTTTGACCAATTTTTATAAGCCTTCTGTTATGCAAGATAAAATTTTTTTTTTTCGGAAAAGGGTAAATATATTCCAAAAAAAGGATGTACAAATGTACAAGGGGCATACCCCAGGATATAACAAGAAGCGCAGCATGAGGACTTGTGGCAAATAGGCCACAAAAAAGAAATAGACAGGCTACAAGGGCCTACCCAAGGAAACTCCAAAAAGCACAGTAAGAGAACTAGAGACACACAAAGCCTCTAACTAATTGACAAGAAAACAGAAAACAACAAATATCAAAGGTCAAAACATCAATACAAACAGTGAAATTTACAAGCAACCACCCTCTCAAGTCCAGTCTCTAGCAAAAACCTCAAGTTGGGGGTCTTGTTTCCATTTGATTCTAATTTGAATGTTGATTTGAGAAACCATATTATGGAGCAGTTGTTCTTGTGTCACGGAAGAGCCTTTAAATGTCCTTTTATTTCTTTCCCTCCATAAGCCATAGACAGCTACACCAAGGCAGATCATAGGGATAGCCTGTTGAATTTTCTTGCCCTTCCAGTTTTGCGCCATCCATTGACCAGTTGTATTCCAATTTGTCCTATTCCAAGTAAGCTGACATCTTTTCATTAAATCCTGCCAAATGGGATAAGCGTAGGCACATTCAAAAAACAAATGGTTATGAGTTTCCATATGACAGTTACAAAACACACAAGCAAGGGGCCCCTGGGTATAGGCATAAATCCTATCGTGGGTAGCGAGTCGATTTTGTACAGCAATCCAAAGGATAAAGTTCTGTCTAGGTGTACACCCTGAGTACCAAACAATTTTGTGCCAATGTGCCACAGGGGCCACCTCTCTAAAGTGGTCCCAGACATGAGAAAAAATAAATCCTCCAGAAGGAGAAGTGGTCCATGAGATACTATCAACCATTCCAGAAGGTTTATACAGATTAGATAATAAACATCTAACTTCATTTAGGCCAATGGAGTTAGATGATGGCCAGTTCCAATCATTGTTTCTAATAATCGTTGCCACTTTAGCTCGGGGATCAATGGCAGCATCATAAGCAATCCTAGGTGTATATTTCTCAAACAAAGGACCAATGGGAAGCCATTTATCAAACCAGAGCGACGTATGTTTACCATCACCAATCTTATGAATCAGGATGGGTCTCACGAACTCCCTCAGCTTTAATAATTTTCTCCAATACCAGGAGCATTGGCTTGGAGCTTTGATTTCCCAAAAGCTTTTACATTTAATCATATACATGTGCACCCATTCTTTCCACAATGACTTATTTTTAGGGTCAAGAATATTACCAATGTGCTTTAAGTTCAGGAGAGTATTAGTGAGGAAAATATCTTTAAACCCCAAACCACCTTCCTTTTTGGGTTTGCAAACCTTATCCCAAGCTATTTTCGCCCCATGTCTCTTCTCAATGGTCCCAGACCAAAGAAATCTTCGAAGGGCTTGGTCCACCTGCTTTAGAACTCCTTTGGGGAGGATGAACATCCCTGACCAATATTGCTGGATACCAAATAACACGGATTGTATAAGCTGAGCCCTTCCTGCAAAGGATAAGAATTTAGATTTCCAAGAGGTAATTCTAGAGCATATTTTGTTGACCAACTCATTGCAATGGCATTTTTTCAATTTGGTTGTAATCAGAGGGACCCCAAGATATCTCATAGGAAGGGATCCGATGGTAAATTGGAGTTCCCTCAAAATATCAGTAACCAACTGGTCATCAATCCCAGAAAAGAAAACACAACTTTTAGCATTGTTGGCTTGGAGACCTGAAAAATCATAGAATTGATTAAGTGTTTTCCGAACCAATTTAGCAGATTCAATATCACCATTCAAGAAAATAATAAGATCGTCAGCAAAGCATAGGTGAGAAATCCTAATTTTCTCACACTTCCAATGATAGGTGAATTGACTATTCTGAATATTGTGGTGGAGAAGTTGGCTAAGAGCCTCCATAATAAGAACAAATAGATAAGGGGAGATAGGGTCACCTTGTCTCAACCCTCTAGCACCATCAAAATAACCAATAGACTCCCCATTCAAGTTAATGGAAAATCTAGGGGAAGTAACACAAGCAAATATCCATTTTTTTAGATTAGGAGGAACACCAATGGTATCAAGAA
The DNA here is from genome assembly GCA_033977485.1 of Hydrangea macrophylla. Taxonomy (NCBI): domain Eukaryota; kingdom Viridiplantae; phylum Streptophyta; class Magnoliopsida; order Cornales; family Hydrangeaceae; genus Hydrangea; species Hydrangea macrophylla. The sequence goes on along the minus strand of CM066982.1, from coordinate 43,450,446 downwards.
GGTCAAACAAAAAGTTCCAACTAACACTATCATATGCTTTCATTAGATCAACTTTGGCAGCAATTCTAGGTTTGCCCCCAACTTTGTGATAGTCTCTAAGAAGATCTTGGGCAAGTAAGACGTTATCACTAATTTTCCTACCCTTAACGAAAGCAGATTGTGCTTGATCAATGATGGTAGGGAGAATATTTTGGAGTCTATTTGCAATAATTTTAGAGATACATTTGTAAATAGTATTACATTTGCAGTGGATGGCTCATCATCTTAAAGGAAAGAAGACACATCACTTGATTCCTAAAATGTGCTTGGGTGTTACTGTTTATGGGTTATGGAAAGAAAGGAACAACAGATCCTTCAAACGTGTTTTTTGTCCGAGTGCAATCACTCTTAAGAGCTTAATTTCTCAAATCAATGCTCTTATTAGGGTGAAGTGGAAACATCAGAGAAATTTTGACTCCATTATCTGTAATTGGCTTTAATGCCAATCTTTTTGTTTTAGCTTGTTGGTTTTTGTTTTGTTTTAATCTCTGTTGTTTGGTAGCTTTCCTTGCTACATGTTGCTTATTTGAGCCCTGATTCTTTTTGTATATCCTGGGGTATGCCCCTTGTACTTTTGTACTTCCTCCTTTTTTTGGAATCTATTTACCATTTTCCGAAGAAAAAAAAAAGATATGGGTCTAAAGTCCCCCATTTTGGAAGGATTAGGAACTTTTGGGATCAGAGCTATAATAGTAGTGTTGGACTCTCTAAGCATTTCTCCCGAAATAAAAAATTCTTTAATAGCTTTCGTAACATCAGCTCCAACAGTTGACCAAGACTGTTTAAAGAAAAAGGCATTAAAACCATCAGGACCAGGAGCTTTGTTGTCATGCAAACTAAACATTGTGTTCTTAATCTCATCAGAGTTAGGAATTCTATCAAGATCTTCCAAAAGATTTTCTGGAATTCTTTTATAGATGATCTCTCTCAGGGTAGCAATCCCAGGATACCGGTTATTCGTAGGAGTTCCAAGTAAATCTTTAAAGTGCCTAACCGCTTCTAATTTAGCTTCCTCAATATTGCGAGTAAAGGAGCCATCAGGCTTTTCAAGTTTGAAAATCCTTTTAAAATTTCTCCTACTTTTAATATGTTGGAAAAAGTATCTAGAATTTTTGTCTCCAGCTTTTAACCATTGCACTCTAGATTTCTGCAAAAGGGTTTCTTCCTCAATCCAAATAGAATTTAAAAAATCAGCCCTACATTGTTTTTGTTTGGAGATGAGGGAAGGGCAAGTGGGCTTTTTAAGTAGTTCAGATTGGACTACTTTAAGATCAGCCCTGGCTTTATCAGCCATCAATTTTGTTTGGACTACTTCTCCTAATGGCAAGTTTAACTTCTCCCATGTCTGGAACCACCTTAGGCCTTCTACTCCTAATGTTCCATGGCATGCTTTTGTCTGGAACTCTGTGTGTTCCCCTAGACAGAACTTTATATTATGGCTTGCCATTCAGAGTAGACTTGCCACCTAGGATAGAATTTGCACTTTTACTCCTAGTCCTTTAGCTTGTGCTTTATGCCTTCAAAATATGGACTCTCATGAGCATCTTTTCTTTGATTGTAATTATTCCAATTTTATTTGGCAGGATTTAATGATGAGGTGTAACTTGGTGTGGAATGGAACCCCTTGGGAGAACACGGTTACTTGGATGATCCAACATTGGAAAGGGAAGACTCCTCATCATTTGATACCCAGAATTTGCTTGGGAGTTACCATCTATGGCTTATGGAAAGAGAGAAATAGAAGAACTTTTCAAAATGCCCCCATTCCTAAAGAGCATTTATTGAAGATTTTTGCCTCACAAATCAATGCTCAAATTAGGATCAAATGGAAGATGCACAACCAACTTCAAGCCTTACTTAGAAATTGGGATTAATTCTTTGGTGGTCTTTGTTTTTTGATGTTTTTCTTCTTCGTGTTGGCTTGGCTTGGTTTTTTCCTTGTTTTGACTCTTTAAGTTGATCCTTTCTGGATCCTGTTTTGGTTTTTGGCCTCTTGAGGCATTTTTTTGTGGTTTGCGTTGCCACTTGTCCTTATGCTTTGCGCCTATTGCTTATCCTGGGGTATGCCCCTTGTACATGTGTACATCCCTTTTTTTGGGATCTATTTACCGTTTTCCGAAAAAAAAAAAGTGTTATGATTGTGGAGTATTTGGGCACCAAGCCAAGGATTGCCCGAGGAAGTATCCTCAGCAAGGAGCTAGTTCTATGGCTTCCAGTGGGTTGAAGCCTAGACAATCTAATGACGGGGGACAAAGGACTGAACAACGTCAATCAGATGAACCCAGGAGATATGACTGCTTCAGAGACAGTAGTCTCAGGTATGGTGCTTTATGTTCACACTTAGCACGCATACTTGTCGACTCGGGATCTACACATTCATTCGTATCGCATGCTTTTGTTGAACATTTGAATGTTGAATCGGTACCGTTAGGATATGAATTGTCTATTGCTGTGCCACTTAGTAAATCAATAATGATGTCTACTATATATAAGAACTGTGAGATCAAACTAGGCGAGAAGTTGATGACTATAGACCTTATACCGATTATGGTGAATCATTTTGATGTGATACTGGGAATGGATTGGTTAGCTCTTAACCAAGCCACAATAGACTGTGAACGGAAAGAGGTTAATTTTCGATCACCGGTATATGGGAACTTTTGTTTCCAAGGGAGTGGGGTTATACCGCTGCCGTATTTGATTTCAGCTATCCGAGCGGGAAGGTTATTGAAAAAGGGATGTCAAGGATTCCTATGTTCAGTGACTGATGTCTCAGCGATTGAATTAAAAGTAGAAGACATTTCGATAGTACGAGAATATCCAGATGTATTTCCTGATGATCTACCAAATGTTCTTATTGAGAGAGAGGTTGAGTTCACTTTGAGGTTATGCCAGACTCAAGACCCGTATCAAGGCACCGTATAGAATGGCACCCATAGAATTGAAAGAGCTAAAAATCCAACTACAAGAACTACTTGACAAGGGTTTCATTCGACCAAGTATTTCGCCATAGGGAGCTCTAGTGTTGTTTGTAAGGAAGAAAGATGGTTCAATGCGTATGTGCGTCGACTACCGAGAGTTGAACAAGTATCCACTGCCGAGAATTGATGATCTATTTAATCAACTTCGTGGGGCACAAGTATTTTCAAAGATAGATTTGAGATTGGGTTACCATCAGTTAAAAGTGAAGGCCGAAGACGTCGAGAAAACTACTTTCAGAACGCGCTACGGACATTATGAGTTCTTAGTCATGCCGTTTGGAGTTACAAATGCACCAGCCGCGTTCATGGATCTTATGAACCGAGTCTTTAATGACTATCTTGATGACTTTGTGATAGTGTTCATTGACGATATTCTTATCAATTCACCAAGTGAGATAGAACACGAGAATCACTTGAGGTTGATACTTCAAAGATTGCGAGAGAAACAACTATTTGGAAAACTTACGAAATATGAATTTTGGTTACCTAGTATTACTTTTCTTGGTCACGTGATTGACAAGAATGGGGTTTCTGTTGATCCTCACAAAGTAGAAGTTGTATCAAATTGACAAAGACCGACATCTGTACCTGAAATTTGAAGTTTCTTGGGATTAGCAAGATATTACCGCCGTTTTATTGAGCACTTCTCGAAGATTTCTTTACCTATGACCAAGTTGATGAGGAAAGGGATTACCTTTGAATGGAGTCAAGAATGTGAAGACAGTTTTCAGGAGTTGAAGTCAAGGTTGACAAGGGCACCTATTCTGATAATACCATCCGGAACTGAAGGATTTGTGATCTATAGTGACGCTTTGCATCAAGGGTTGGGATGTGTGCTTATGGAAGGTGGCAAGGCGATTGCTTACGCTTCTAGACAGCTAAAGACACACGAGGTAAATTATCTGACTCATGATCTTGAATTGGCCGCAGTAATTCATGCTTTGAAAATTTGGAGACATTACTTGTACGGGGAGAAGTGTGAGATATTCATAGACCACAAGAGTTTGAAATACATTTTCACCCAACGGGATTTGAATATGAGACAGAGAAGATGGTTAGAATTGATGAAGGATTACGATCTTTCGATAGAGTATCACCCGGGAAAGGCTAATGTGGTGGCCGATGCCCTAAGCTGGAAAACGACAAGGAACTTAGCCGATGAACTAACTCAACAAAAAGAATTGGTAAATGAGATGGAACGATTAGAATTGGATGTAATTTCATAGACTAGTGGTGGTTTAATGATGGCGATCATATCACACTCAGATATTATTGATGAGATCAAGAAAGAGCAGTTTAATGATGTCTACTTATGCAGAATGAGAGACGAGATACCTTTAGGAAAGTGACTTGATTTCGTATTAGAACAAGGAACGTTGAAACTGGAAACTCGATTATGTGTACCGAATGTGAAAGGCTTGAAAAAGTGGATTCTAGAAGAATCACATAGTACTCGATATTCAGTACATCCAGGAAGTAACAAAATGTATCGAAACTTGTGAGAAAACTTCTGGTGGAAGGGTATGAAGCGTGAAGTCGCTAAGTATGTTTCTGAATGTTCGGCATGTCAGCAAGTGAAAGTAGAGAGACAAGTACCTATCGGATTAATACAACCTTTACCTGTGTCAGAATGGAAATGGGATAAGATTATGATGGATTTTGTTTCGGGATTTTCGCGATCATCGAATAAGAATGATAAGATTTGGGTTTTAGTTGACCGATTAACCAAGTCAGCTCATTTTCTACTGATCAAGACGACTAAACCGTCCAAGTTAGCAGAATTGTATGTGAGAGAGATTGTAAGACTACATGGGGTACCAGCCGTGATCATATCAGACCATGATAGTAGTTTTACGTCGAGGTTTTGGGGAAGTCTACAGATAGCTATGGGTACGAAGTTGAGTTTCAGTACTGCATTTCATCCTCAGACCGATGGACAGTCAGAGCGTATGATTCAGACATTAGAGGATATATTACAATTGTGTGTATTGGATTTTGGGGGTGATTGGGAGAAACACCTACCATTGATTGAATTTGCATATAACAACGGATTTCAATCAAGTATTGGTATGGCACCATATGAAGCTTTGTATGGGCGTAAATGTCGATCGCCGGTTTGTTGGACTGAGGTTAGAGAAAGGAAGTTACTAGGACCTGAGTTAATACAGGTGACTACTGAGAAGGTGAAGTTGATTCAAGAGCGATTCAATTATGCAGACTCAAAACGGCGACCGATGACGTTCGAAGTAGGTGACTTTGTTTACTTAAGAGTATTGCCTTCGAAAGGCATTGTCCGATTTGGGAAGCGAGGGAAACTTAACCCAAGATTCATAGGACCGTTTGAGATTCTAGAGAGAGTAGGGCCGGTGGCTTACCGATTGGCTTTATCAGTTGAGTTATCATTTGTGCACAACGTGTTTCACGTGTCTATGTTGAGATGTTGTATGACTGATACGAGTAAGATCATTGTACCTGAACTGCTATAGATTCAGAGAGACTTGACTTATGTGGAACAATCGATAGAGATTCTAGATCAAAAAGAGCAAGTCTTAAGAACTAAGACGATTCCGATGGTAAAAGTATTGCGGCGTAGTCACACGGTGGAAGAAGCTACATGGGAAAGTGAGGAAGACATGAGGAATGAGTATCCGTACCTGTTTGACGTATGAGGCATAAGTTTGGGGACAAACTTCCTTTTTGGAGGGGAGAGTTGTCATGCACGTTCCAGAATTTCATAGTTTTGTCATGAATGATATGAAGTTTTATGAATTATCATTTATATATATGATAAAATGAGGATAAGTGGTTGACTGTGGTCAACGGTGAGGTGTCAGTAAGGACAGGAAATTGGTAATTGAGATTTTCATTGGCACGAGTAAATGACATTTATATGATTTAAATGTTATTTGACTTATCTGGTATTTTGTGAATAGTGAATTATACCTGTGTAGTATAGTTTCTGGTAATCTCAATATTGTTATATATCGTTTTGAGAACTGTGGTGAGAACGTGAGTGACACGTTAAATAAAAAGGTAGGTGGTGTAGAGATTCCACATAATTTAGTTTTCGGACGTTAAACGAGACTTAGTCGGAAACTTCTGAAATTTATAATTTTAATTCGTAAAGACATAAAATGGACGTGTGCGAAGTTTCATGGGTTAATTAGAAGTTTTGAGAAACTTGCGGGGAGGTAAACACAATTTTCGAGAAGATTTTCTATAAATAGTGGAGGATAAGATTTCATTCTCCAAAAAGTTGGAAAATATCTAGAGAGAGGAGAGAGAAGGGAGATTGTTGCCACGGGCTTTGCGACGACAAACGACGACCGTTCGTCTGTCAGTTTTTCACCAAATTCAAGATTTGAACTCGTGAAGGTAAGATCTACATTTTTGATACTACTTAGGCCGTGTTTGGCCAATTTTTGTAAAAATATTAATTCTAGACTTTTGGGAAAACCCCAATAAAACTTGTAGGAATCGTCTCAAATTCGAAATCCGACGATTAATTGGCCTCCTAGTCGATCCTTCAAAGTTTGGGGGAAATCGCACGAGGTATGAAGTTCTAACTTGTGAAATATAGAGAAATGCATGTTTTATATTTTGACGACGAAATTGAGGTCCGGGCAAAATCCATGTGTTAATTGTAGGCCAGTTAATTATGCACGCGCTAAATTATGAAAAGCATGTTTAAATTTACGCGAGCACGTTGAGTTGTCTATGTGGGTCAAAGGGGGGTCTTATACAAATTCATGCCGGACTAAGCTTCTCGTTGTTTGAGAATTTTAGTAGCGACAGCTACTGTGCATGGTTTAAGGCTTGGACTTGCCAGGGGCACTTGGGGGATGTAATGGTTGTAGGCTTGGACTAGCCATTAACATCGCTGTTTAAGGGTTGGACTTGCCGCTACTGGATGAAGGCGTATTTTTCTCCCTAGAGACTATTGATATGGTTTATGAGATTAAAGCATGTTTTGTTATATATTGCATATGTTAGACTTGTGCACTCAGCATATAGTTGAGCAGTGGAGATTTACTCCGTTGCAGATAAGAAGAAAGACAAGAAGAAGCGAGATGAGTGAGGCCGAGGAACGCCGGGGAACCACAATTGTATATGTTTTTGTTGTAAATCCTAGACTTGTATAAGGATTGAGAAATTGTAAAACGTCGTAATAGGATTATGGATTAGTTCCGTAGTATGGTAATCTTGTAATTGAACTCCTGTACTTGTGTTTTAAAACGTTGCAAGTCATGGTGGTGGTGATTATTGTTGATGTGGAAAAGCATGAGTTGTAATATTTCACACAGGGCTGCCCAACAGGGGAGCAGTTGACTTGACCCTGGATCAGTCGACTGGATTCCGTGGGGTTTAGACATTGAAAGTGAATAGTGTCAAGATCAGTCGACTGGACCATCCTTCAATCGACTGGACCACTGTAGATTTTAGCTACTGATCCAAATAGTAACTAATTCAGTCGACTGGGTTCCCTGATCAATCGACTGGACACCTGATGAGAATTGTGGGTTTTGGTTTCTGCCAGGCACAGTCGACTGGACTCTATCACAGTCGACTGGACCTCTGTTTCCAAAACTGTGTTCCTTTGGACAGGTTTCAATTGAACTAAACTTTTTATAACCTTGATTTTTAATGGATTTTAATAATGTTTTTCGCTGCTATTTGACTTTAATGGAACTAGATAAGCCTTGATGGCGTGCCACGTGTCCTATTTCCGCGCATAGCAGGATGGGTCGTGACAATGATGGTGTGGAATTCTAACATTAAAAAAAGGTAGTATATCGCTTGTTGCTTGGGATTACAGTCGAAGATCAACGAGTGATCTTGTTTACATACAAGTGAAGCGTTTAAAAGGGTATTACATACTTGGGTAAAGAGAAGAAAATTTTAGATTGAGCAGTGTTGGATCATATTTAAGTTTTATCATAACAAAATCATTTGCTTATTGATTGTAAGTGCAACAAGGAGGGGACAAATGGGTATATTAACTTCTATATATTGGGCCTTAAACAACTAAGTTCTACAATCTGAATAGTTTGAGAATTGTGAAACTTTGCCTTATGTTGAACATCTGGTGGATGAGCTGTATTTCTGGAATATGTGATTTAAAACGATAGAGATTTCGGGGTGTCATTGGAAATTAATCAATCAAGACTTATGAAGGTGACATGAATTTGAAGTTACAGGATTAACTGGGTATTATTAAAATATATTGAAGATTTCTTTTATGTATGAGGACATGTGTGAAACTTATATTGGTTACAGTGAGTTCTCAATAATCAAAGAAAATCGATCTATGATGATGTTGATATTATTATTGCAAAGGTTTGTATTGGGATTGGGTTATATGTTGATGCAACAGTAATTTATACTGCATATGGTTGGAATTTCATAAAATGAATTATCTGTTACAAGATTTAGAATTCATGGTATTCTTTCTATATTGAGCATTTGATAGTAATATTCATATGAGTTGGAAGTTTATATTAGTTGTGGTGACTTGGAATATTTAGTTATGCAATGACAATTGAATACATGGTATAGAGGATAGTTGGAACTCATGATGGCTATAGTTTGAAATTTTATATTAATCAGGTGAAGACAAAATGGTTGTTAGTGCTCAAATCAGAGATCAACGGGGTTTAGTGTGCACATTGACCATTCAGAAAAGATTTGAGTCAAGATTCAAAAATGATTGGAAGCTAAGTTTATTCTGGAAATTGGGAAAAGAATGATGGTAATAAATTGAGGTCAACCATCATTACTATAATAGATGAGCGAAAATTGACCTAAGGATCGGTCTGACTTTCTGTTTTAGAAATTTGTGATAAAGCATTGAAATGAAAGTGATTGAGCTCTACTCTACAGTAAAATGTGTTAGAATCTCAAAGTCAAGTATATACTTCGAGTGAAAAAAGCTCAAGGGAATGAGTTCAGAAGAAATATTGAAGTATATAATGAGATTTGAGTATATAATATGTTAGTAATTGGGTATGAGATATTACTAATTTCTTTTCATTGCATATGATGATTTAGTAATTAGTTACAGGAGCATAAGTTTCCTTGAAGATTGATTTAACATTCACGTACTATCAGGCAAAAGTTTCAACTAAGATATTGAGAAAGCTGCATTCAGATGGGAAATGTAAAGCATTCTTTGTGATGTGTGGTATAAGGGCAGAAACAATGAAGGTTCATAGGGTTATTGTGATTGATATTATTGATAATATGAAATTGAATGTTTATAGTAGTAAATTTCATGGCATGATTGCCAAAGTCAACAAAAAGTAGGTGTTCTCATGTAAATGATTGTGGACAAGTTGATCCAATCAGATTGTGGTTATTGATTGAAACTGCAGATTTGTTGGGGTTAAACAACCTATATGTGAAAAGAATTACGCAATTATGTGGTACTAGCTCTTGTCATCCTAGAAGGAAGTAGTCGATTATGAATAAGTTCTGAAATCTTGCAAGAAGCAATGAAAGTGGAACTAAACTTTTGCGAGACGTTTTATTACCCTCTGATATTTGGTGGGGAAATATAATAAAGGCAAACGAGTTTTGATCTTGAATGATTTGGGGGGATATGACTACTGAGGAAAGAAAAATATTTCTCGAAGTATTTTATCTTCAAAAAAGGGGTACAGTTTAATGAACCGAGTGAGATCGAAATTCCAGTATGCCTATTGGAAATATTGAAAAAAGTTGGGTACCAGTCGGTTGAGATTGTGATCACACCAATGGGTGTAATGTATTCTATAATCGTGTTGTTGGATATTAACTAGTAGAGGTTTGAGGAGAAGTACTTACATCTATTTGATTCCTAGGGTGAGAAAAGTTTGGGGACAAACTTTCTAAAAGGGAGGGACAGATGTAATACCCATACCTGGAAAATGGAAGTAACATTTATTTTGCATGCATTAATTAGTATAATTAATTGCATGTGATGATTTGGGTAAGTTTCAGTTACCCTATGTGATAAGTGCTTGATAAAGGGCACAGTTGGACATATGTGAAACAAAATCCACAGGAGGTCCAAATTGGATCAATTGCATTTATGTGCATTTATGTGATTAAATGGTAGACATGTAAATGTAAATGTGTACATTATAATACATGTTGATGCTAAATGATTATTTAATTGATAAAATGTTAAGTGTTTTAATATTCTATTATTGTTCATGATTATTTATGGGACCAGTTTGGGTACCCTTGTGAGGGCGCAATAGAACATGTGACATAGATACATACTCACTTAGATATTTTAATATAATGTTCAAAGGATTTTAAGATAAAACTTTAAAAATTATGGGGGTGTAAATAGAATTAACGAGAAGTTGGGTTAGGAGTCTTTGGGGGATGACACCTCTCCTTGTGACTCATCATGTTCACAAAAGAAAAAAAAACAAGCAAAACAAAACGTGTGTGTTTGGCGGCGGTTATATGTACCGAATATATGTATATATATACTTAGTTAATTAAAAAAAATGAAAGAATTAAAAAAAAAAAGAACTAAGAATAGATACAGATTGAGAGAGAGAGAGAGAGAGAGAGAGAGAGAGAGAGAGAGAGAGACGAGAGTCTTAGGAAACGATTGGGTTTCGGCCGGCTTTTGCGACGCCGTATTTTTATCATTTGACTTCCAATCTCAAAACAGAAGTCATATTTGGACTCGTGGGGGTAAGCTGAACCTTTTGGTATAATTTAATTTCAGTTTAATTGATAGCTTTTTCGTGACCCAAATAGGTTGGTAATATTTAGTTTACCAAAATTGTGTAGAACTAACTACAGGTTCATATTTGGGCTAGATCTAGGATATATTCGTAGGGGTGAGTGCTCTAATCCCAAAATTGGGTGTTATGTTGATTATGTGTTTATAAAATGCTTAATTCTTGAAATATTATAAAAGCATGTGTTAACCTAGAATCTACATGTCCAAACGTTGATATTGTCATGTTGAGATGCTTATGTGCTTATTTGGGTCAAAGGGTGTCAAGTGATAATCACCATTATTTAGCCCATATTTAAGGGACGTTATTCCTCAGAGAAAAAAGGGATGAATTGCTCAGAGAAAAGGGGACGGTGGTGACTACCCCAACGAATTGACTACGGTCACATGAGAGTGTGTGTGATATCGCCTTAAAAACGACGACAAAGTGAGAAGGCCCGGAATCAGAAGTCCAGAACGATGGTGATTGGTTACGTGACATGCTGGCGACTAATTTTATTGTTGTGAATGATTAAATATTATATATGTTCACATGTGAGTGTGTGATATCACTAAGCGAAAGCTTAAACAAAATTTATTTTCTATTGTGGTTATTGAATAACCACCGCAGGTGCAGATCGGAAAGAGGAGTGGAAAAGATCGAGACTACGGAGGTGGGTCTATAAGGTTGTAATAAGCTTAAAGCTTATGTTTTCAGATATGTTTAGAAATAAATGCTAGAAGGAGTTTATATATTTTAGTTGGGCTTTTGGTGTGTTTTGGTGTATTTAAATAAATAAATGCAGTAGGGGTTAAAATGTTTTTAATTTATGAAAACAGGGTGAATGGTGCTGTAATAAGGGAAACTCTACCCAAGTATGATTCGACTGTTTTAAAGCTTTATTTTATTTCTTTCTATTATTTTGTTTGATAAAATGATATTTTTAACCCTGATATTTCAGTCAAAATATTAATTTTTGGAACGTTAAAAGTGATTGTTTGGTCCTTGTTGGCTTTGTTACACGTGTCCTAACCCGTAGGGGCGTGTTGGGGTGTGACAAAAGCATATCAATCTGTTGCCACGACTTAGTGATGTCTACTAATGATCCCAGCCCACCGCTTTTAAGGACATATGCACAACCCACCGCTTTTAAGGACATATCATGAATCACCTAACTATCTTAGGACTACTTGGTCCAGCCCACCGCTTTTAAGCACATAGCACGACCAAGTGTCCGCCCACGCATGATTCCCATAACTTATCAAACCTACGTAAGTTCTGTACTAATACTGATACAAGACATTCTCATGTAGCCTGACTACATTGAATGAAATAAACGACAACCTAAGTGGTTCACGACTACCATGTCACCTAACGTTACGAAACATTATTTCATTATTCTTAACGTTATCTAATTACAATGTCGTATTATTTATTTAAATCAACAATATCGCATATTGAAAACATGAATCAACATTTAAACAGCTAAACAGTTCATATCATAAACAAAAGAGAATATCAATATTTTGTAAATGCCAATCGATTGAGACAAGGGTTCAATCGATTGGGGTAAAAGTAGTTTCAATCGATTGATGTCATTTTCAATCGATTGGGTAAACAGTAATGTCAATCGATTGAAATTCATTTCAATCGATTGAGATAAGTTCAATCGATTAAATCATTTTCAATCGATTGAGAAGGTCATCTTCTCCAGAATCTGGGCAGTGACGCCATAAAATTCTGGGATGCCTTTGGGTCATTTTCTTCGCATCCAAACTCATAAAAAGGGTACACCTAAGCTACTGAGTGAGTTTAGAACTCACCTAGTTGAAGAGGGTGTGTTTGGTGTGAGCTTGAGCTTCGAAGCTCTAATGGAGTCTCCTCTTCTCTCTCCTCTTCCCTCTCTGTTTTTCTCTATCTTCTCCTTCTTTTGCCTCTTTCTTCTCTCAATCTCTTGACAGTGTGTATATATATGTATAGTATGTGTGTGTGTATATATATGTGAAAGTATGTGCATACATAATATCTCACACTCTCTCTGAACTCTCTTAGTTCAAACACCACAGACACACCACGAAACCAACATATATATAGGGAAAAGGGAAGGGCAGGTGGCAAGTTCTGCGCAAACAGGGACATAAAGTTCAAACCCCGTACAATTGATTGATATGGGTTTAATCGATTGAGAAAATGTCGGTCAAGACTTAATCGATTAATGAGTCCAATCGATTGTAATGGGTCCATGTCATTGATTTAGGTCGGCAGAGATTAGGGGTGTCAAAAAGTCCGACTGGATCAATTGGACCGACCGAATTGATTGATTTTGGTCGGTTTTGGTCAATTTTTTCACTCAAGAGGTCGGTTTCGGTTTTGAAAATTTGAGATTTTCTATTTTCGGTTCGGTTATTGTAAGACCTGTAATTTCTACGTTCAATAGTATTATGAATTTCCATATCTGGTATATTATTATATTATTATTTTATTTGTGTGACCGTATCAGTGTAATGTAATTACTAATTAGACTGTAATCACCGCACCAACTCGACCGTAGAAAGACTTAACTTAGTCCTGTACTCGGACCCGAACGTTAGAAACGATACCTAAATGCACATAAATCGAGACCAACACGCATATCAAGAATATTTGCTTGCAAACCGAGGTAGTAGCACAAAACCTGAGATGGACCCCACATGGCCGGCCACATGGCAGCCCACGCACCACATGGCACCACCTCCCTTGCCACTTGTCCATCCAGTGGACACTTGTCCACCACCTTGACACATGTTCGTCGATGCACACTCATACAAGCATGCACATTGACACCTATCACTACAATATCTCTATAAATGCATGCATGCACACATGCATTACATCTTTTAGACACTTATAATCTGCATATAGAGTTAGAGAGCTAGGAGATGAACTCCATGGAGAGATATAAGAAGTTAGAAGAAGAAGAAGCTTCCATTGAGGCTTATGTTCAAACTTCCTAAGCTCAAATCCAAAGCCCAAGCTCAATTTCAAGTTTAGGTGAGTATTCTAACTCACTTTAGAACCTATATAGTATGTAGTAATGTTTAGCAAGTGTTTGATGTTGTATTTTGAGGATCTATGCAACATGTAAGTCAAATCTTTAAATCTGACAAACAGAAACCTCCAGCAGAATATAGTTTAGTAAAATGAGTGTTTTAAGCAGCTCCGAAATCTGAATCAAGCTAGGTTTTTTTGTGGATAAATCTAACTCATTTATCTACAAATAACTCCTCTTTAGCTCAGTCTAAAAATCACTTCTTCATAGGTGAAATGTACATACAACGAAGTACTTTAAATCTGAGAAACAGAAACCTCCAGCAGAATGTAGTTTAGTAAAATGAGTGTTTTAAGCAGTTTCGAAATCTGAATCAAGCTAGGTTTTTTGTGGATAAATCTAACTCATTTATCTACAAATAACTCTTCTATATCTTAGTCTAAATATCACTCCTTCATAGGTGAAATGTATGTACAACGTAGTATTATCAATCTGAGAAGCAGAAACTTCTAGCAGAATGTTGTTTAGCAAAATGAACATTTTGAGTAGTTCAAAAATGGGAATGAGGCTAGGTTTTTTTGTGGAGAAAGCTAACTCATTTATCTACAAATAACTTTTCTATAGCTTAGTCTAGAAACCACTACTTTATAGGTGAAATGCACATGCAACACAATACTATAAATCTGGGACAGAGCAGTCCGAAAATATAGAAATGTCTAAGTAAAATAAATATTTTGAGCAGCTCCAAAATGTAATTGAAGCTAGATTTTTTTGTACACGAAGCTAATCCAATTATCTACAATGTTCTAGTTTTGAGTTTGATCTACAAAGCAATTTATCATGCCCAAATAAATCATATCAATTCAGTCGACACAGTAAAATTAATTCCTGGCAGATTGTACAACTACTTGTATGATGTGTTTATTGATGATGCTTGTTCTCCGATACCTGTGTGGTTATGAATATCTTATGCTATGGTAGTGCTATCGAGTAGATGAGTATGTTAAGCGTCTTTGTAGTTTTGTTAGTTTTATAGACATGATAATGAACCCATGCATGTATTTTACAAGTATAACCAAGATGATGCTTTGAAATCTTAACATAAGCTTGAATTAGTTGTACATAGACCCATGCTTGGATATATATGGAGTATCTACACTACTGTAGACATGTTATACTACTCATAGGAGTATATCATTTGCGTATCCTGAGCTTAAATGATTGTACATTGCATAAAAATAGAGGATTTGAGAATCTGGCGCCAGAAACCGATTTATGGGAGAAACCGATTTCTGGGAAGTTTTTCTAGGAAAAGTTTCTTTAAGGAACTATTAAAGCCGTAAGCTGAACGACAACGTTAATTCTGACTTCATGGGTATATCATGACATAAAATAGAACAACGGATGTAGGAACGCAACCTTGTATGTGTAAATGAAAGTTATTAACAAATTAAACCACGGAACGAGTGACGCGAATGTGGTCAAGGATATGTAAGGATTGATTGTGCTTGGTTAAGAGCAACGTATGTCAAGGATAAGTGTTGGATAGGTAAACCAATCCGCGGAGGCCGGGATAGTGAGCAAAGGATGTGTTTGATGGGTTGTGAAGTGATGAGTATTGTGTATCCTTTCGGGTCTTCATGACGAAAGGGGGTACGGTTAACGCTTCAGTTCTTCGTGATGGCGAAGTGGTGTTTCTTAGAGTGAAGACTCCTTTTGGTTCTTAGTGATGGAATGGATGTTCTTGCACTCTGTAAACGCTTCGGTTCTTCGTGATGGCGAAGTGGTGTTTCTTAGAGTGAAGACTCCTTTCGGTTCTTAGTGATGGAATGGATGTTCTTGCACTCCGTAAATGTTTCGGTTCTTCGTGACGAAATGGTATTTCTTTGAGTGAAGACTCCTTTCGGTTCTTCGTGATGGAATGGATATTCTTGCACTCCCTAACACTTCGGTTCTTTGTGATGGCGAAGTGGTGTTTCTTAGAGTGAAGACTCCTTTCAGTTCTTAGTGATGGAATGGATGTTCTTGCACTCCGTAAATGTTTCGGTTCTTCGTGACGAAACGATATTTCTTTGAGTGAAGACTCCTTTCGGTTCTTCGTGATGGAATGGATATTCTTGCACTCCCTAACACTTCGGTTCTTCGTGATGGCGAAGTGGTGTTTCTTAGAGTGAAGACTCCTTTCGGTTCTTAGTGATGGAATGGATGTTCTTGCACTCCGTAAACGTTTTGGTTCTTCGTGATGAAATGGTATTTCTTTGAGTGAAGACTCCTTTTGGTTCTTCGTGATGGAATGGATATTCTTGCACTCCCTAACACTTCGGTTCTTCGTGACGAGGTGGTTGTTAAAAGATGTTTTGGTTGGTGGAAGGTGTTTTGGTAAATGAAAGATGGTTTAGTTAGTAAGAGATGTTTTTTCGGTTAGTAAATGATGTCCAATGTTGGCAACAGATGATAGTGGCGTTAAGAATGTCGAGATGAGTTTTCTCAGTTGGACGTTTTCTTTTCGAATACGTGGTTGGGTATATTGGTAGTTATTGAAGGAAAAACCGGTTTAATTGAAAGTTTAAACACGCAGCGGAAATAATCAAGTTATAAAAACTTATTGGTACCCCAGGATCTACTACTAGTCAATTCTATAGATGCGTACAAGAGGGGACAAAGATTATACCTTACTATCTTGAACCCAGTTCTGAAATATCTGATTTCCAGCAGCCTCCACTAGATTGTCTTCACTCCTATGACTCCTGTGGATGCTCACAGGAAGGGCTAGGGTTTGTGGGAACCCTAATGGAGAGGATAGAGAAAGTTTTGGGACTCCAAAATAGTTTCTGCAGCTTCTGACGTTCAAAACGACGAACAACTTTTTCCAGAACGCAGCTGCCCTATTTATAGATTCCCAGAACTGACCTAGATCTCGAGCGATCGAAATGCCTTCGATCGATCGAACATTCGATCGATCGAACCATCTTCGATTGATCGAACCTGTAGACTTCAATCGATCGAAACAACTTCGATCGATCGAACCTGTCTGAACATCATCCTCATTTGCCTTCCCAAGCATCCTAGCGGAGCTAAGAGTGGGACCTCCTAGGCTCTTTATTGTTGGCTCAGACCAGTTTGTTAATTACCATGACCAAACTCTTTGATCAGCAAACTAACTAACTGGTCAGTTAACGTTTACTCCACTATAAAACGATAACTGAACTCCAACGCAAAAGAACATATCCGAAGCGATAACTAGACTTGTATGTTGTACTAATGTCCCTCTACCTTCAGCATTCATAATCATATTCAGGTAGTCGGATAACTGTTACTGTCAACCTGAATCATGATTACTTCTTGTATTCCTTGAGTCCCAGTCACCTCTCATGATTACCAAACATGTTGATAACTCTTATCAACAAGACTGCAGTACTCAGTAATCGTCTTGGTGACATTCTCAAGGGAATGCTTACTCTGAATTAGAGGGTAGATTCTATCTTGACAATATATGTTTACAACCCTATGAACATGACATACCCAAGATACCCAGGTATTGATCTTCTGTAGACCTCACTGATTGGTAAGTCAAAGCAGTCATATCCACAGTCTGTGTTCATAATCGCCTCAAGATTGAGAACACGTACCTTATACAAGTTATGAGTTCCTATCGACTGATTGACAGCTTTGAGTGTCAATAGGAAAGCTCAGGTCCGTCAATGCACTATAAGCACTAGCATATTAACCAAGAGTCACACTTTAGTGATTGAGATTTATCACTCCATCCAATGGTAGTTAATGATGCTACAGTGTATACCTGATGAGATATCCAGTCTCATCATCCACTGTGACAAGCTTTAAGTATCAAAGAATAGTAATTCGTATCTCATTGTATGTATCTCATACACACACAAAATACTTACTATGATACTTATGGATTAAACAATCATCTCATGAAAGAAACATACATAATGAAATGTAAAGCTGATATCCATATATTAAAAAGTCAATGTCTAATACATAAAGTAATGGTTTGAGGGCACAAACCCAACAAACTCCCACTTGCACTCATAACCATTCAGAACTACATCTGAGACCTAGACTATCTAGATGACAATCAAAGACCTTCTGTGGCAAGGCCTTTGTAAACGGATCAGCAAGATTGTCAGCTGTGGCAATCTTGGTGACAGTCACATCTCCACGTTGAACAATATCTCGGATAAGATGATATTTCCGCTCTACGTGCTTTCCCTTTCCGTGGTTCCTTGGCTCCTTGGACTGAGCCACTGCCCCACTATTATCACAATAAAGCGTAATAGGCGACAGCGACGCTGGTACCACCTCGAGTTCCATAAGGAACTTCTTGAGCCAAACAGCTTCCTTTGCGGCTTCACAAGCAGCCACATACTCAGCTTCTGTAGTTGAGTCTGCAATGCATTTCTGCTTAATGCTCCTCCAACTGACAGCACCACCTCCCAAGGTAAAGAGATGACCGGACGTCGACTTTCTCGAATCTTTATCTGACATAAAGTCCGAGTCAGTGTATCCTACTGGAATTAACTCACTACCACCGTACATAAGCATGTAATTTTTAGTCCTTCTCAAGTACTTAAGAATGTGCTTAACGGCTGTCCAGTGCTCTGGACCCGGATTCGATTGATATCTGCTAACCATGCCAACGGCAAAGCAGATATCTGGTCTAGTGCATAACATCGCATACATGAGGCTTCCCACTGCCGAAGCATAGGGAACTCCTATTATGCGATTCCTCTCCTCCTGTGTCTTTGGACACTGGTCCTTGGAGAACGCTAAACCATGCCTGAAAGGTAACAAACCTTTCTTCGAATTATCCATTGAAAACCTAGTTAGCACTTTATCGATATAACCAGCTTGAGATAATCCCATTATCTTTCGCTTACGATCCCGAAAGAGCTTTATTCCAAGAATATAGCTCGCCTCTCCTAGATCCTTCATATCGAAAGTACTAGCTAGCCAAACCTTGACCGTTGACAGCGCCGCTACATCATTTCCAATGAGTAGAATGTCGTCAACGTAAAGCACAAGAAAAGCCACCACTTTTCCTTCACATTTCTTGTATACACAAGGTTCATCCAGATTCTGTATGAAACCAAACGACTTGACTGCTTGGTCAAATCGGATGTTCCAACTTCTGGATGCCTGCTTAAGCCCATAAATGGACTTTTGTAACTTGCATACCAAGTTACCTTTCCGACCAGCTATGAACCCTTCTGGTTGTTGCATATAGATGTCCTCCTCAAGATTGCCATTCAAGAATGCAGTCTTGATGTCCATCTGCCAGATCTCAAAATCTAGGCATGCAGCAATGGATAAGAGTATTCTGATGGACTTGAGCATGGCTACTGGCGAGAAGGTTTCCTCATAGTCAATGCCCTCCCTCTGAGTATAACCTTTCGCTACAAGCCTAGCCTTAAAGGTCTCAACCTTTCCATCAGATCCTCTTTTCCTCTTGTAGACCCACTTGCAGCCAATGGGTTTAATATTGGCTGGAAGTTCTACAAGATCCCAGACCTGATTGGAATCCATAGATTCCAATTCAGCCTTCATAGCTTTAACCCAATGAGCTGAATCAACATCAGCCATTGCCTCTTCGTATGTGGTAGGATCATATTCAGATTCTATGGAGACAGCTTCAAAAACTTCTCCTAAGAACATGTATCTATCAGGCTGGCTGATAATCCTCCCACTACGACGATGTACAGGTGCGGAAATAGGTGAAGAAGTGGTGTTTTCTTGATTTATATCGTCATTAACTGCGGGTTGGACTGAGGGCTCTCCTTCTATCTCTCTAAGATCTATCCTTCCCTTAGGTTTATGGTTCATGATATAATCATTCTCTAAGAAAACAGCATTTGTACTAACAAACACTTTCTGTTCCCTTGGATCATAAAAATACCATCCATAAGTACCCTTTGGATAACCCACAAAGTAACATACTTCCGATCTAGAATCCAATTTGCTCATCTTTCCTTTCAGCACATGTGCCGGACACCCCCATATTCGGAGATATTGCAAAGAAGGCTTGCGCCCAATCCACATCTCTTGTGGTGTCCTTGGAACAGATTTGCTTGGTACTAGATTTAGTATGTAAGCAGCGGTTTCCAAAGCATACCCCCAAAGGAATAATGGCAACTCAGAATAACTCATCATCGACCTAGTCATGTCTAAAAGAGTCCGATTCCTTCTCTCCGCTACACCATTTTGCTGAGGCGTACCAGGTGCAGTCAACTGTGACAGAATCCCATTATGTACAAGGTGATCAATAAACTCATTAGAGAGGTACTCGCCACCTCGATCAGATCGAATGGTCTTGATATGTGTGCCCAATTGCTTCTCCACTTCAGCCCTAAACTTTTTGAACTTTTCAAAGGCTTCAGACTTGTGCTGCATTAGGTACACATATCCATACCTGGAGTGGTCATCGGTAAATGTTATGAAATACTCATAACCACCCCTTGCTCTAATATTTATTGGTCCACACACATCAGTATGAACTAATTCCAACAATGCATTGGTTCTATTGCCCTTTGCAGGAAAGGGCCTTTTGGTCATCTTACCCTCTAAACAAGACTCGCAGACTTCCATTGGTTCGAGAACCAAATCGCCTAAGACCCCTTCTTTGACTAGTCTGCCAATCCTGTTTAGATTGATATGACCAAGCCTCATATGCCAAAGCCTTGTTGGATTAGTGGAAGATTTCTTTCTTTTAGATGGTACAGTTACCACTGAGTTATTAAGTTCCATATTAGAGTCTTTAGAAATATTAGGAGTAATCACATACAAACCATTTGATTTAACACCAGAACATATAAAAGAACTATTTCTTTTAATCACAACTTCAGTTCCAAAATGAAAAGAATAACCATTATTCGATAAATTAGAAACTGAAATTAAATTACGTCTCATTGAAGGAACGTAAAGAACATCTGATAAAATCAAAACTTTATTGTCTAGAAATTCTAAAACTACGACTCCTATAGCAACCGCAGAAATGGTTGCGCTAGAACCTAGAGTAAGTACGATTTCCCCATCACTGCACCTCCTGGTTGATCTGAACCCCTGCAATGAATTACAGATATGGTTAGTCGCACCAGAATCAATGCACCAAGTGTTTGAAGTATCCGTTATAAAACTTACTTCAATCACATGTGATTCAATCATACCTTGAACTCTTGTAGCTAAGAATTCTGGACAGTTCCTCTTCCAGTGGCCTTTCTCACCGCATTGGAAACACTTTCCTTTGCCTTGGCCACCCACCTTCCCTTTGCCTTTACCTTTTCCCTTAGATTTTGCAATC
Source organism: Hydrangea macrophylla (assembly GCA_033977485.1). Classification (NCBI taxonomy): domain Eukaryota; kingdom Viridiplantae; phylum Streptophyta; class Magnoliopsida; order Cornales; family Hydrangeaceae; genus Hydrangea; species Hydrangea macrophylla. The sequence goes on along the minus strand of CM066982.1, from coordinate 43,429,359 downwards.
TTAGGGACCGGTCCAACACTTGAACCACCAGTGCCAGCCTTCTTCTTCCCTTTCTTTCCTTTCGGTACAGATCGGGAAGATGAAGCGCTTTTCTCAACGTTCAAAACGTTGACCCCAGGTTTGATCACCCCTTCCGCTGCCAAAAGAGAACTCATCAATTCGCTCATTGAAAAATTCATTTGATTCATATTATAGTTAAGTTTAAATTGAGCGAATGAAGGCGACAGCGAATTGAGGATCATATCAACTTGGGTCTGTGCATCGATGTTGGCACCTAGGGTCTCCAGCTCGTTTAAATAACCAATCATTTTTAAAACATGTTTCTTGACTGGAGTCCCTTCCGACATCTTTGCACTCATTATCTTTTGCATAGCTACCTGTCTGGCAGGCCTGCCATGCTCCCCAAACATCTTTTTCAGGGATGTGATAATGTCACTGGCAGAATCATTCGATTGGAATTGATGTTGCAACACACCAGCCATTGAGGCCAGAATATAGCAACGAGCCATTCCATTCGACTTCTTCCATTTGTCGAACTCGCGTCTGGCAGCTGCCGAAGCATTTGCCGCGGGTTCTTCAGGGCTTGGGGTGGTGAGGACATATATGTGATCCTCCGCAGTTAACACAATATCAAGATTACGTTTCCATTCAGTGTAGTTGTTTCCAGTTAACTTGTTTTGAGTGAGTATGGTGGCAAGTGGACTAAATGCAGATCCAGACATTTTGATTACTGAAAATCAAACAAACAAAATAAATATGGATATCAGAATTTGACAGTTTGAAATAAAAGAATCCTTTTAAAACTCTTATTTTAAAACAAAGTCGCCGGAATATTGAAACGAAAGAATAAAGCCTCCGTGTGGTGGTCAATGTTCAATCTTTCGATTAATCATGACTTGTCCGCTATGCAACTCTTGCAAAACAAGTTATGACTCCGGAACCTTTTCGATCTCTAAGTTTCTGAATAATGCCCCGTGTGGGATCCCTTATCCATAGCTTAGCTAGTGTGTACCATCAACTAGGATCCAATCACAACCGTCTCAAGTAGCGCCTCCGTGTGGTGGTCACCCTCTAACACGTCTGATTGATCCTATCAAAAGAAGTTCACATCTAGTAACCAATGAGTAATACACCCTCCGTATGGAATGTTCACCCCTGACGAGGTGACACAGAATGCACCACTCATCTTACAGTGAACCGTTAATGGAAGGTCGTGGGTGTAATCAATAAGACCCTCTCCCACTAGATTTAGTAAAAAGGATTTTGCTTTTTGAGAAAATCTGTTTCTACACACTTCCCATAAACATCTAATGTTTACTAATGTGTTGAAAACGGTTTTTGAATTTTATTTTAGAAAACTTGTTTTGCGTGCATGCAACAATGTATTATATGCCAATCACAAACCAAGCACATAAAACAAAAACTAAAATGAAATATAGGCATTCAAACAATGCCTCTATCTCCCATGGAACCTGCTCTTGGTTTGGTCGCCTCCACCTCCATCTTCATGAACAACGGCTCCTTGCTCCATCTTCATGGATTTTTCTAATTCTATTACATTTGTCCTATGCTTCTTACGAAGCTTCAAATTTTTCTAGAAATAGAAATAGCAACAAATAAAATAGAAAAGGCTAGGGAAAACGGTGCGACTTTCCTTTTCATAGGATTGAAGTCGCAGCGCCCTTTACATATGCCTTAAAACCAAACCAAAATTAAAACAACACACCAATCTCAAAACATTCAAACACAAAATTAAATGCTCTTGGCGCCATGGGAGATAGCGACTAACTTTCGCTGCAAAAGGTTAGTTGAACACACATCCACGCATATATATAACAAAAATATAACTATTGGAACCCCTAATTGATTCACACAGTATATAAACTCTTTACATACTGAATCAGAACTCAAAAACAGCATCTAACTTCTCTGTCACAGTTCGATCGATCGAAGCCCGTTCGATCGCTCGAACCTTCGATCGATTGAACATTGTTCAATCGCTTGAACATTCTGTTTCACATAATGATTTGAAAATTTTACAGAATATTTTAAAATTAAAGTTTTTAATTTCAAAACTCTTTAAGACTGTGAAACAAAAATCCTGACAAAGAGTCTGTCTCGATCGATCGAACTGTATTCGATCGCTCGAACACCAGAAGGTTTCGATCGATCGAAACCTGTTCGATCGCTCGAGTACAGAGCGTTCGATCGATCGAAACTACTTCGATCGATCGAACCCATCTTGCATCTAATGCAATCACAGATTTGTATACTGCTGCGATAACACTACAGAAACAGATCTGTGACGATGCAGTTTCGAAAGCAGTTCTAAAATCAACATGCAAATCAAAATAGTGTTTCAAAAAACGCATCTATAGATCCAAACGAGCGTGGCTCTGATACCAATTGAAGGAAAAACCGGTTTAATTGAAAGTTTAAACACGCAGCGGAAATAATCAAGTTATAAAAACTTATTGGTACCCCAGGATCTACTACTAGTCAATTCTATAGATGCGTACAAGAGGGGACAAAGATTATACCTTACTATCTTGAACCCAGTTCTGAAATCTCTGATTTCCAGCAGCCTCCACTAGATTGTCTTCACTCCTATGACTCCTGTGGATGCTCACAGGAAGGGCTAGGGTTTGTGGGAACCCTAATGGAGAGGATAGAGAAGGTTTTGGGACTCCAAAATAGTTTCTGCAGCTTCTGACGTTCAAAACGACGAACAACTTTTTCCAGAACGCAGCTGCCCTATTTATAGATTCCCAGAACCGACCTAGATCTCGAGCGATCGAAGTGCCTTCGATCGATCGAACATTCGATCGATCGAACCATCTTCGATCGATCGAACCTGTAGACTTCAATCGATCGAAACAACTTCGATCGATCGAACCTGTCTGAACATCATCCTCATTTGCCTTTCCAAGCATCCTAGCGGAGCTAAGAGTGGGACCTCCTAGGCTCTTTATTGTTGGCTCAGACCAGTTTGTTAATTACCATGACCAAACTCTTTGATCAGCAAACTAACTAACTGGTCAGTTAACGTTTACTCCACTATAAAACGATAACTGAACTCCAACGCAAAAGAACATATCCGAAGCGATAACTAGACTTGTATGTTGTACTAATGTCCCTCTACCTTCAGCATTCGTAATCATATTCAGGTAGTCGGATAACTGTTACTGTCAACCTGAATCATGATTACTTCTTGTATTCCTTGAGTCCCAGTCACCTCTCATGATTACCAAACATGTTGATAACTCTTATCAACAAGACTGCAGTACTCAGTAATCGTCTTGGTGACATTCTCAAGGGAATGCTTACTCTGAATTAGAGGGTAGATTCTATCTTGACAATATATGTTCACAACCCTATGAACATGACATACCCAAGATACCCAGGTGTTGATCTTCTGTAGACCTCACTGATTGGTAAGTCAAAGCTGTCATATCCACAGTCTGTGTTCATAATCGCCTCAAGATTGAGAACACGTACCTTATACAAGTTATGAGTTCCTATCGACTGATTGACAGCTTTGAGTGTCAATAGGAAAGCTCAGGTCCGTCAATGCACTATAAGCACTAGCATATTAACCAAGAGTCACACTCTAGTGATTGAGATTTATCACTCCATCCAATGGTAGTTAATGATGCTACAGTGTATACCTGATGAGATATCCAGTCTCATCATCCACTGTGACAAGCTTTAAGTATCAAAGAATAGTAATTCGTATCTCATTGTATGTATCTCATACACACACAAAATACTTACTATGATACTTATGGATTAAACAATCATCTCATGAAAGAAACATACATAATGAAATGTAAAGCTGATATCCATATATTAAAAAGTCAATGTCTAATACATAAAGTAATGGTTTGAGGGCACAAACCCAACAGTTATAACCCGACAGTGAGAACGCAAAGATCTTAAAGACGTGTTAAAAAGTAATAAGGGTATCTTTGTTGTGTTTTACTATATACGTTCCATTTGATTTAGTTTTCTCACTCAGCTTTCATAAGCAGACGACGTTCATGTCGTTGGACATTCCCATGTCCAGCTTATCCAGGTCACAAGAACACTGGCTATGGAGCTACTCAAGAACGTGGAAGAAGATTATACTGAAGAGAATTATGGTTATGCGAGTTAGGAAGAAGACCAGTAGCTTCCCTTTGTAAATATTTTTGTTGTAATAAGAAGACTTATCATAGTTTTGTAATAGTTTTTGTAAGGCCGAGAGCCGTAAGATTCTTATGTATTTAATTAGCCAGTACCGTTGTAGCCTTTCATTGTAATATATTCCAGTAGTAGATGTTGCTTTTACCCTTTTGTCATAGCATTTAGTTATTATTATTTTGGTCATAGACAATTCGGTACTTCCACCAGTCACGTGCCTCAGGGTCCAAGATGAAAATTTAAAATTTTTCCATATTTTGGCTACGCCGGGGCGTGACAGTTATGGTTTGCATATATTTTGCACCATTACCGGCCAAACCGATCGACTGGTTCATAACTTATATATAACTCATATAAATGAGACGCATATACACACATGACGCATCTTGCTACAAATTTTCCCAACTACCGAAAAGTTGCCATAATAAATGATTCCACTTTCTCTTTAACCAAGACATGATTCAACTTTATCTTACCTCTTCTCTCTCTCTCTCTCTCTCTCTCTCTCTCTCTCTCTCTCTCTCTCCCTCTCTTAGCTTTTGTCCATCTTACATCACATTTCCTAAACCCTAGCAATCACCTCATCTCTAAATGTAGCTGACACCACCATCTCTAAGGCCCTAAACCTGGCCGCCTCTCACAATCAGACACACCACCATTTCTACTCTCTTTATCTCTCTCCTATAGTTGCCTCCTGCCACTACCCCTGCCTCCTGCCACTGTGGCCAACATTCCAGATTCAAAATCATCATCACCACCTCCTCTTCCTTCTCCATTCACGGTGAACTTCATCTATTCAAGGGAAGCCTCTTTCTCTTGCTTTTCTTCTCTCTCTGTTCTCTCAAATCTTTGGATATGGAGGTATACCTTATGAGATTTGGGATTTATGATCTGGGAATGGGATTTTGTTACTAATTTTGGGATTTCTGATTTGGGAATGGGTTTTGTTACTGATTTGGTGATTTTATAAACTAATTTGGGGGTTTCAGATTTGATTTGGAATTTTTTTTAGGTCTAAACAAACCGTCACCAATCAAAGCCGACCAGAACTTTTTCGGCCTGTTTGGTTCAGTTATTGTTAGTTGATGGTCGATTTTGGTTTTGTGTAATGATAAAACTGATATTAGTTCGGTTAGGTTTTGGTGGTAAAACGACCAAACCGAACCAATGAGACTTGTAGCAGAGGTACAATCAATTAAAGGAGGTTCAATCAATTGATAAGGGCACATATTCAATCGATTGAGATAATTTCAATCGATTGAGAAAGACTTTACTAGAATTAATAAGGCAAACATACCCAATCTCATATTATTAATACACATTCAAAAATACAGAGTATTACAAAAAGCCTAACCAAAAGCTTCCTAACAATCAAAATTTTAACCGTTTTCAAGTATAAAAAATGTAAAAAAATTACAAATATCTATATTTTAAGTTATTTTCAACCTATGAAAAATTATTACATATAAATAGTATTTCTACACTTTGATAGTAACTTTAAAGTCCCCACTTAGGCTCTATTTTAGGGCTTAGGGCCAGACCTGGATTATGAATTCTTAGGCTCGAGCCCGATCTAGCCCAAAGAGAGACACAAGCCTGTGGGTCAGAACCTGTATGGCTGGAAATCTATAAATACGAGGGTGCGAGCATGCCAGACAGATGTCCTCTTGAAGTATGAACAATTTAACAAATCAGACGAGTGAAGAGACAGAGGAACTATTTTCCGAAAAAAAAAAAGAGACAGAGGAACGAAATCTCTCCAAATAGGTTCAGATCGTTTTAACCAAAGATTAAAGACTTAGGATATGAGAAATATCGAGATTAGTAAAATAAGTAACAAATATAGATTTCTATTAAATCTCTTACGTACAAGGTTCAATTTGAAGTTGTAATCTGTCTTCTAACTGGAATTCGACTACGATTTTACTCCTAAAACAAGTAATAAACTAGAATTGAAAGACAAAGGAAAGATACGGTGCAAAATATGAAATGCTAAGTGTTCTTGTTGAGGGGATCCTTTCTCTCTTCCAATCTATTTCCTTATATAGCTCGTAGTGACCATAACCGCTGCCCAACATTTAAGAAACCACCCACTATCTCCAAGATTTAGGAATAATGGGTTTCGCCCATAGCTGTACCTATAATAACCCGAGGTTTTAAACAGTGATTTAATATCAGATTTTAAAACACTAGTGAAAATTTGGAATTTTTTGGACTATGTTTAGACTTTTAGTCACAGGGGTATTTTGGTAATTTTTACCTGAGATGTAAGTCTTGACCAGAAAATTTGAAAATGAGATTTTTGGAATGAAAGGAGTGTATGCTCAAATGATTCACTTCTGGTGTTTTAACTTTTGTCAGAATTGGTATAGCTAGTGAGATATATCAATTTTAGTGGGTGGTACATCGTGCTTTACGAGTTGTACCAAGCCACTTGCTACAAAAAGAATGTTGGTAGTATATTTTTCATTTCATCTATATGTCTCTCTCTCCTCACTTCATCTTCCCCAATGAGAAAACATCATTAGAGAGAAAAAAGTAAGGTTTCCAAGCTTTCAAACTTATATCTACTCGCTTCCTCTCACTTCTAGCCTTGCCCCTTTGGAGTTTATCATTCCTCTTGTCAAGGAGCACGCCGGGAAGCATTTATTTTGCATTTCCTCCAAATTTCTTTTTGGGAGATTTCTTCAATGTTGAGGTAGTTTCATATAACTCTCACCAAACATGTAATATGTGTAAATTAGTGTAAACTAGAACACTAAGAATGTTTGCTATGTTTTTAATTCAAACTTAGCTCTCTTGATTATGTGCCTATTTGTTCTTGATGTTTATGTGTTTTCACTACGTGCTTATGTGCCTTATGTGTTTACTTGGTGATTATAAACCTGCCTATAAGCTTTACTACAAGATTTGATAGCATGCTTAGTTAAAATTTCATGAAGTCTTGCCTATGCCTTGATATTATGAAATGTTATTAATATGCATTGATATTAACATAGATATTGTTCATTGTCATTCTTGAGCATGAACATGTGCATGAACACAAAAATGTACGAAAGAAATTTTTAGAGATAGAACTCCTTGTGTGGGGTTTTCTATTTGAAAAGGGAATGCTCTCCATGTGTGGGACTTCCAAGATTTCAAAATGAGAAAAACCTCCTTTTGTGAGGATTTTGATTTAAAGTTAGATAATCCCGGTTGTGGGTGTGAATGTGAGGTTTGGATCCATTAGGAATGCGATCTCCTAGTCTTGTAAACCATAGGAATTGTAAGCTAAAGACCCGTATGATGTGGTTAAAGGCCCCCATAATGTGGTGGCCCATAAACCGGGTGTTGTGTTGCGAGTTAGTGTCTGGAAAACTCATGAAAAGACCTAAGGGAGACTTTGCATTGCTTCGGCAACTTCTTCATTTCATCATTGTACTCATATATGTAATACATGTGGTTCTGTTAGCTATATGTTTTCTACTGGGACATTGTGCTCAAGGAACTATGCATTTTCATTGTTCCCAAGTAGTCGTTGATGGGCTAGACCCAGAGGTGATGACTTATGGAGTCGAAGATTGAAGGCTCTGTATGTGGAGTTTAGTAGAGAACATGTATTAGTTGTATCGTTTTCAATTCATTTGATTTCTATTTGATAATCATAGATGTGAGAGATTAATTCATGTAATAACTTATCTTGCATTTCATTTTCAATCCATTATATAATTGGAGGATTGGAAGTTAGTTACTTGTATAACGTGTGTATTTGGAGCCGAAGTAGCATACTCGACTTGTATTGAATGTTATCAGAGTTTTAGAACTCATTCCGATTGGATTTGGGCAAGTGTTAGCACCTTTAGAAGTTTCAAACTCCAACTTTCATGTTAAAATGGGATTCGAGTTTTCAATTCTTACAATTATGATTTTCGATTTCAAAACTTGTTTAAACTTGTGTATTACATCACTTGATGAAGTTTTATTGTTTGCATTCATTTATGAGAGATTAGTATGGGTTTGGGGGTATTATGGAACCCCAACCCTTTAAGGATTTTGAGACTTAAACTTTTTTCCAAGTGTTTTTAAATAAGAGTTCAGGTCAGGTTCCTTTCGACCAGTCGAAAAGGGCATCTCAACTGGTCGAACTACCCCCTGCTAGTGAATAGTGTTTTCTAAAAACAGTGTATATTTACACTGCATAGTGCCTTCACTGCATGTTAATTCCATTCATTTCTCCCTTTCATTTATTAGTTTACTTAAGTCATTAATGTAATTAACAAACACCCCCCCCCCCCCCCCCCCCCCCCCCCCCCCCCCCCCAAATTTGGATCCAATAAAAATACTTTCAAAACTCAATTCCTTACAGAAAAAAAAAGTCAACTTTCTCTCCGAAGGCAAAATTACTAATTTTCTGCATAGTGTATGATGGAGCATCATTTTCATTAGGTTTCCTTTCTTTTAAAAATTCTTAAAAATCATATTTGATATATGGTGATCTAGATGAACTATTTTCGGGACTGTTAAACTCTTGAATTGAAAATGTTATATTTGACAATACTTAGCCATTTTGGCAATTCTGGATTAACGTTTGACTTTTCTGTACTTATATGGAATCCTCGTAGGATTTTTGTGTACTTCTTCCTCTATATGGTTTGGTCTACCTAAGATCATCAGATTTTTAAAAAGAGTTTTGAAGAAAGTTTGTAGCTTTATTTTATATATCCGCACTAATGCCCATGTTTGGGATACGGGGCGTTACAATACCTATCACGATCCCTGCGCCATATGTGTCATTGATCTGTCCCAACATATCTACCAACAACCGTTCTGCCATTGACATGGCATATGCACTGGACTATAGCATTTGTTATGTCGCATCAGTCTACTCTTTCCATCACTCTTCTTTCACGAACATTACACGTGTAATTACCCATTGGATTTAGTGGGCTTACTTTAATTATTTTTTTTTTTGGTAACCCCATGTCCGGGCCAGGTTGCACGCACCTCGACTAATCCCACGAGGCCAGGGCGTCCGGGTGAATCACCTGTGGCCACCCCCTTGAGATTCAAACTTGAGACCTCTGAGTATAACACCCAGAGGCCTTGCCATCCGGCCACAAGGGAAGTGGTTGGCTTACTTTAATTATTATTTTATGATACAAACAGAACGCAAACCCGCCCAAGCCCGATCAATCTCGAGTCGGGCCGGGTGGGCCATTTTGACATCTATACCCATGAGACTCGAACCCACGAATAATAGCAGGTGGGATGGAAGTCCATACCACTTGTCATACTATATTTGGTTCTCAAATATTTTATGAGTTGTACCATATAATGTGATTGTGGTACGAATGACAAAGTTTTAGAAACCAAAATTGAAATTTAAACTTCGGAAGTATGACAATAATAAAAGAAGAATAGAAGTAAGATATATTCATTGCATTTATAGACAAAAAAAAGTATAAGAATAGATTTCTAACTTGATAGAAATTTAGAATATCGGTATCAATGAATGAATTCATGGTTAAAAGTCACTGAGTCAACGAATAGAACAAACTATTCCCAACGTGAAGGTTGGACCTATAAATTTAGTCAGTGTCCTATAAATATATAGGATAAAATTAGGACTAAATGCTATTAGATGGAGTCCACCACAAATGAAAAAAAAAAAAGAAAAAGAAAAAAAATGATAGTCCTTTAGAACTGGAAGTCTGGAAGCTATGAATGTGGTTCTTTTCACAATTGGCTGAATCATCAAACAATAGTACAATAAAATATTAATGTTGGTGGAAGATCAGTGGAGTAGCCATAATTTTTTTTTCAGTGGTGTCATTCTATAATCTAAAACCACATAAAAAATATAGGTGTAGTAAGATGCAATATGATTGGGTTCAAATATCACAAAAATGTGGTTTTAGGATATAGAATGAGACCACAAAATATGGGTAGACTACACGTATCCATGTGGTTGAACACATGATTCAATTAGGAAATAAAACGGGCCTATTTGAACCTAATGAAATTACAAATTTGACACCACTCACTAATTTTTTCCTCTATTTCAGTGGGGTCAACTTAATATATATAATATATTGAAACTTGATACGATGACATTTAGCCCCTCCACCAGATTATGACACTTGGCAAGGAAGATACAGGCTGGCTGCACTAGATACCGTCTTGGCTGAACAGGTCCATATAGCCATTGGGCCAAGTTCACGTAATCACTCCCATTCCAGGAATGTAAGAACAAATAGCCCATAACATGAGAAGTGGGACACGTGGTGAACCACGAAATAGCCCAACCCAATGGTACACAATAGGGTAGTAAAAGACTATGCCGAAAAGGCTGCAGTTTGTTGAGATTATTCCTTATTTATACACGGACACATCAACGAATGAGGTACTGAATCTCATCCCTTCTGTGCTATAGTTATCAGTTCTCTTTCCTAGCGACTATCTTAGTCATCAGAAGAGACTCAAGGAGAACAACCCCCTTTGAGTCTTTCTCTTTCCTTGTGTGCAGGATCCAGCTCTGGAAAATCATCAGTTGCTGCTCAACCCATAACAATTGTCAGCTCGGCCTGAAGCGAGCTACATCAATTGGTGTTGTCTGTGGTAAATGACATTAATTCGTGTTTTCATTTCCCTCTTATTTAGCACGATGGTGGTCTCTACCAAATCTTCTTCGTCCCGACCTTCTCGTCAGGATAATCAGGACCCTCTCCTAGGGAACTTAAATCCTTTCGCTCCAAAAAATCCACTGAGCCAAACCCGTTACGTCAATTTCCTTAGTAACCAGCTGTAATTGAGCTAGTAATGCAATAAATCAATAGCTTGACAGATACGGTGCAAGCCTTGGTCCAACAACAACATGCAATGTCCTAATTAGTGGGCAACCAGCTCAATCTTCCTAAAGAACACATGGAGGACATTCATCCTACCAGAACTGCGCACAGTTCAGCAGCTATGGATAACAATGAGCTACGTGACAAAATTGGGGAACATATTGACGAGTTTGGAGATCATCACAAGGGCGACCTGACGGTTTACCCTAAAGCTGACCTAAATGATCAACCCAAGAAATGCCAACTGGAAGAAGAAATGCCTGAAGCTTTGCAACTCCAGACTAAGTAGGAACTTCAAGAGCTCTTGGGGCAAGGTGGCCCCCATTCATTGGTCAATCACAGATGTTCCTCCAGAGAAAGGGTTTACCCTGCCAAAACTTACCATGTACGCAAAAGACGGACCCTGCCGAGCACCTGAGCCATTATCAGCAAGCCATAGCCTTATACAACCATAGTAACGCTTTGATGTGCCGAGCTTTTTCGAATACGCTCACTGACACGGCGTTATCATGGTTTAACCAACTCCTGTCCAGATCAATCACTTCATTTGCTGACCTGGGGGTAAAATTTATCAATCAGTTCCTAACCAGCAAGAAAATCAGGAAGGGACCAGATCACATGCTGACCATACGTTAGGCCAAGGGTGAGGGTCTGAGGGATTATATCACGAGGTATAATGTTAAGCTCAATAAAATGGAGGGATGTGATCAAGGCCTTGCCAACTCAGCATTAAAGGCGGGGCTCCACCTTGGAATTTTCCTTACATCCTTCAACAAGAACCCCCCTAGAGCCATGCAGAGCTGTTGGCACGGGCCAACAAATACATATTGGTAGAAGACATGAATTTGGCCAGAAAGGAGTTGAGGAACATGAGAGGTCCAAAACCCCCTAAAAGGGAATCCAAGGAAGAGAAAAAAAGGCAGTGGTCACCTGACAAGCCGCTCAAGAAGCCCGATTTTAAGAGGGCAGAACTCTATACTCCCCTCAACGTGCCCCTATCTTAGATCTTGGATCAGTCCAAAGGGAGGGAAGATTTCAAGTGGCCGGAGTGCCTGAAGGGAGATCCCTAAAAGAGAGACAGGTCAAGGTATTGTGACTTTCACAAAGATCATGGGCACACAACAGACGAGTGCAAAATCCTCAAACATGAAATTGAGGAACTTATCAAGCGAGGAAAGCTCCATCAGTTTATTACGAGGTGTGATGATAGATCTGAAAGGCATAACTAAAGAAGGGACGATCGAAACACCCGAAGAAAATCGAATCAAGAATAGATCCCCCAACAATTGCATGAATTGCCCAATGTTATACATGCCGTACACCAGTAGTCCAGAAACTCAAGGAATTCCAACAGAGCTTGGAAAGGCTTACACGAGAAGCTCAATATCCCTCTATGTGGATTTTTAGTTTTGAAAAGGAGCCCATGATAGAACCATGTTTCACTTTCATCGAGCATGATTTGATCGGGGTTTACCTCCCGTATGAGGATGCTTTGGTTGTTTCTCTAAGCATATCCAATTTCGATATCAGGAGAATTCTTATTGATAATGGGAGTTCGATCATTGTGATTTTCCTATCCACACCAAAGAAATGGACTTTGATATGAGGAGGATAGAGCCGGCCAAATCCAATTTGACAGGTTTCAATGGAGAGGTAAAAGTACAAAAGGTCACGTGATGTTGCCGATCACCGTGGGAGAAGACTCTAACTATATCACAACCCTGGACAAATTCCACGTGGTGAACTCCTTCTCTCCCTATAACATTATTATGGGGAGGCAGTGGCTCCATGACTTGGGGATAATACCCTCAACCTTCTACCAATGCATGAACCTGATCATCAGAGAAGTCGTGGTGACCATCCGAGGTGATCAGAAAGAAGCTAGAGAGTGTGGTTGTACGGCGCTCAAGTCATCAAATGCTAGATAGCAATCACTAAGCCCCCCTCCCTCCTCCCCACAAAGAAAGTGACTCGGGATCAGTTAGCTTCACGGGTGGACGAGGACCTTGATATAGAAAGGCCCTTAGTGTTGGAACCTAACGAAAAAGTTGAGAAAGTCTCAATCAGCGAACTACACCCCCTCAGGAAGATCAAGATTGGAACATAACTTGATATCCAGCAAATGTTATTGCTTATCTCTTTTTTAAAGGAGCGTATGTCAGTCTATGCTTGGTCAGTTCAGGACCTGGTTGGGTTCGACCCTCAGGTTATTACACACCACCTTTTAGTTGACCCATTAGACAGAAGAGGAGAGCCTTTGACGCAGAGAGGAACAAAATTATTAATATAGAAGTATACAGACTTCTAGAGGCAGGACATATCAAGGAGGTCCGCTACCTAGCATGGTTGGCTAACACGGTGGTGGTCCTAAAGAAAGGAGGAAAATGGAGAGTCTGTATAGAATATACTGACTTAAATAAGGCCTGCCCGAAGGATAACTTTCCCATTCCCAAGATAGATCAACTTGTGGATTCAACAACGGGGAATGGATTGCTGTCTTTTATGGACGCATACTCGGGTTACAACCAGATTAAGATGGACCCCCTGGATCAGGAAAAGACTTCCTTCATTACCAATAGGGGTCTCTATTGTTCTAAGGTCATGCCGTTCGGGTTAATGAACGCTGGAGTAACCTATCAGAGGCTGGTCAACATGATGTTCCATGATCAGATTGGTAAGTCAATGGAAATCTATATCGACAATATGCTCATGAAAAACAAGCACGGTGAAGACCATATCAACCATTTGAGGGAGACATTTGAGATCCTCCAAAAGTTCCAGCTAAAGCTAAATCCTTTCAAGTGCATATTCGGGGCCTCGGCAGGGAAATTCTTGGGTTTCCTGGTGTCCCAGAGAGGAATAGAGGCAGATCCAGGCCAAATTAAATCCTTAATAGAAATGAAGTCCCCCAAAATAAAGAAGGGCATCCAGTGCTTGAATGGCAGATTAGCAGCACTAAATCGTTTCATCTCTAAAGCTTTAGATAAATGCCTTCCCTTATTTAAGGCCTTAAGAGGGAGAGCAACATCTGAATGGATACCTAAATGCAAAGTCGCTTTTCAAGAACTTAAGACCAACTAAGAAGTCTAGAATTACTATTGATATAGCTCGCTTCAGGCCGAGCTGACAATGGTTATGGGTTGAGCAGCAACTGATGATTTTCCAAAGCTAGATCTTGCACATAAGGAAATAGAAAGATTTATGGGGGGTTGTGCTCCCTGAGTCTCATCCGATGACTAAGTTAGTCGATAGGAAAAAGAACTAATAACTAGAGCATATAAGGGAGGAGATTCAGTACCTCATTCGTTGATTTGTCCGTGTATAAATAAGGAATAATCTCAACAGACTTATGGACCGTGATGCGAGAAGGGGGTCCTGGCGTTCTTTGATAGTGTCCCAGGACGGATCCAAGGAGCACACTTCAAGAAACTAGAACTTCCTCATGCGATCCTAAAGACAAAGAGTTGCCACCTAATTTTTATCGGGAATTAGGAAACCAAATTTGACTCGTCCAAAATTGAATAAGGTTACTCGCCTTTCATAACCAGAAATAAGGTTCGGCGGTCTTGGTACGAGAGGGGAAGGAGCCAGAGCAGGACAAAAGCACCCCCTCCTTGCCTTACCGATTGGAAGGCCTTGATTCAAATATCCTTGTTCTTAATTCATAATAGGTGTTGTTTCCTCAATCATACTAGATATTATATAAATGGCAAAAAGGAACATCTAATGAAAATCATTTCAAGAGATTAAATCAAATAGCAATCGGATGCACATGCAATATAAGAAAGAGGTATACTCACAGTGGCTAGTCCCGACAAGGACCGATGCAAATAAAGGAAACGTGTCATGATATGCAAGAAGGAACAAGAAGACTTACATTGGGTCGACTCAAGCGGAGTCCCAGAAAGCTAAAGAAAGGAAACGTGTAATGCAATCATGCAACAATCCTAAATAGGATGTCTCTAACATGTAATCACATAAACGGACACTATTCTAAAGGAATTGTGTCGTTGAAAACAAAGTTGTAAACCTAGAAAAATTCTAAGAGAAAGGATAGAGATAGTACGTGATACATGGGCACTAAGCCACATGTAGACGAGGCAAGCTCACAAATCAAAGTCCGGATCCACGGCATTCAATTCTCTACACTAAGACACCAAGGAGTACCCAAGCATTGCAAAAAATAAAAACAAATGAAATGCATAAAAACAAGAAGAAGATGTCATCAATCATATTTCTAGATTCAGCAACCTCTAATGAATCCTATCAAAAGTGGTCTTAAACACGAGCTGGGTTAAAATAATTTTGTAGAAAGTTAGATAAATGTCTTAGGGAACTTTTCCAAAAAGTAGAACCTCATTAGCATTTTTGAAGTTCAAGAAATAAGAGTTTTGGGAATAGTGGAGAAGGACTGTCCACTGTTCTTGTAAAACTCATAATTAATTCTACAAAAATCAGATGAATCTGTATTTGGTGTCAAAAGAAAGCTATTTCATTGTAGTTTGTGACAAAAATAATCCCATGGATATTTCATGAACATAAGGTCTCTGAAATTTTGTTTTAACCAGAATCTGTTATTCTGGAAATTTGGAATCATTTGACAAAGGAATGCAAGACATAATAGAAGTTCATGAATCATGTTAATCAAGTTGATCGAAGCTTTTAATCTCCCATCCATTTATCCTAGATGATTTCTAAACCAAGTTTTATTCATCAAATTTTGTTGAGTAATCAAGGTATGACCATTTTGTATGCATAATCATGATTGTAGTTAAACTTAAAAAAATCAAGAATAGTTGTATCAACTTCAAACGCCTAGAAAATGATCTTAACTCGATCGTATGTGCACGATTTTATATCGGCATATAGATACATGAGTTAGGAATCATCCTCAAAAAGTGGATCATCGATAACTATCACAAATTTTCTGAAATTCAAGCACAAAGAGACTATGTTCAAATCTATCAACCGATTTCTCAACAATTTCTAAAAATAGAATATGGATCCTAATGACTCTCAAAACAGATCGAATGAAAGCTAATTCATCAAAGTTTTTCTAGAAAGTTTGAAATTAATCAAACTATGGGTTTTGATGGACCAAATCTTATGGACAAAATTAATCTGTTTTGCTGAATTTTGGCTAATTCATTTTAAAGTGTGAGAGAAACATCTTAGGTGATGGTTGAAGCATATTAGAAAGATCAAACTCGTAGATCAACTAGATTGTTGATTCTCAATCAATTTAGCCCTCAAGTTCTATGAAGAACTTTAGATCATGGATCCAAGGGACTTACTAATATCCAATTCGAGATGAATTTTCAATAGGAATTCTAGGTTATAGGAATGATCAAGAGAAAAGTATGAACATAGGAATCATCCTTCTCATATATCATACTTCCAAACCATCATGGAATTCAAAATAGATACATATATATAATCATGTATGCATGGATCTAAACTAAATAGAAGAATGAAATCAAAATTGATCTAAACTGTGTTATACCCTAAGTTAGTAGCATCATTAGGGGTTTGGATTGGAATTGGCCTGGATCCAATTCCATTGAACTTAATGAAGTTAGAAGTGTTTTGTCCAATTTCCAAAAACCTCAAAGTTGTATGGATACTGTGAAATGGAATATAACCCCTAATGGTGTGTTCAATACGTTTCTTATTTGGGACCAGTTAAGGATACATCATCCTGAGGTTCCATGGTATAACACAGTGTGGTTCTCTAGGTGTGTCCCAAGACAAAGCGTTATTCTTTGGTTAGCAGCCCAAAATAGACTTTCTACACATGATAGAATTTCTTGTTTTACTCCTGGTCCTTTAGCTTGCATGCTTTGTCATAGGCATGAGGAAACACGTGATCATTTATTTTTTGCATGCTCATTTTCTTCTTTTGTGTGGCAGGACTTGATGAATAGATGTGGGTTGCAGAGGCAAGGTCAAAGCTGGACTGATATTCTGGATTCTATGGCTCTAAGGCTTAACGGAAAGACTAGTCAGCATGTGATACCTAAAATGTGTCTTGGAGCGGCTGTTTATGGATTATGGAGAGAGAGAAACCATAGGACTTTCAAGAAAACCTACAATAACAAAGAAATTTTTCTGAAGAACCTGATTTATCAAATTAATGCACAAATCAGGGTCAAGTGGAGTAACCATTCTAATTTTGATAGGATTATTTGTAATTGGTTTTAATGGTCCTTGGGGGTCTCCTTTGTCTCCTTGTTCTTCTTTTTTAGGTAGGCTTTGGATTGTTGTTTTGCCCTCTTGTTGTTAGGTGTTTGTCTTGTCTGTTTTGGTGGTGTTGCCCTCCTTTTGTGTTCGTGATTTTGTTGGGCAGGCCCATGTTTTTGTGTTCTTGTTTTTTTTTTCGGAAAAATGGTAAATAGATTCCAAAAAAGGGCCATACCCTAGGATATTACAATAAGCGCAACTATCATGCTACAAGAGCCAAACTAAACATCTGAAAAAAGAGCAACAAGCACTAACTAGCTACATGGAATGAACCAAACACAAGAGACAACCAACAACCCAATGCAAGAGCCTCCTCAGGATCGTTGTCGTCCTTTGGGACGACTCCCGCTGAATTTCATCTTAGCTTCCTTCTTTTTTTGTCTGTTGGATAGGTGACTACCCCTTAAAGGGGTCCCGTCCTCACTAGCTAGTCCATAATCACTAATACAGTCATCATCGTCATCCACACAAATGGGAAAGGTGGTTTCCTCTCTAGTCTCACCTCGAGGGACATCTGCCTGGTAAGAGGAGCTAGCTTCGGGACAAGATGTCCGGGCAGATGGATAAGCAATGGTATCAACTTTGACATGTTTAGGATCAGGATCTTCCAAAAGCTGAGAAAGGGCTTCAAATCGGTTATCCTTCGCAAGCGGAGTAACCAAGCCTTTCGTGTTTTTAGTACGGCCAGAAGTGTAGTCAACAACAGTCTTTATACCTTTATCCTTGCCTGAGACAACTTGCCAGGTCCCCTTTTCCTTACCGTTTCTCTTGAGAGGGTGACGATCTTGATGGCTCAGACCAAGAGACTCAGACCGAGAACAATCATGACCAAACTGGGAGCACTTTTTGCATCGAACCGGGGTCCATTGGTATTCCAAATTGATCTTTGTTCTAATAGGATTGCCAATTTCCTCGTCTTCTGACTCAATATGGAATTCATTGAAAAAATCAAAGTCTGCAGAAACTTCAATGCAAACACGAGCATAGGTTATACGCCTTCTACTTGCAGTTATGCGATCAACACGAATAGGTTTCCCAATGAAACTAGAGATGAAACTGATTCCCTTCGGATTCCAATATTCAAGCGGTATACTGTAGAAGTTAACCCAGATTGGAACAGAGTGAACCTCCTCATTTTCAAAAGAGAAATGGGGCTTCCACGGCCGAAGAAGGAGAGGTTGACCTGCCACAAACCATGGTCCTCCTTCTAAAATAGCATCCCTAGCTTCCGTACTAGAGAAAGAAAAAAAGAAACATCCAGAATCAGTGGCCAGCGTATCAATAAGGCCCTCATTAGCCCATAGCCGGTCAGTAACGTTAGAGACAAGGGAAAACGGAAGCTTCTTGCCTAGAAACCGGCCAACCAAGGTAGCAGTCCATTCGTCTTTCCCAGCTGCAGTTAAGTCCTTCGGATTTGTAAGGACAAGATCGTCTTCAGTCCCTCCATGGTCCACAAATTCCAAATTAAATTCCTTGCTATTTTCAGTGTTTCTGTAATTTAAATCCAACTTTGATCCCAACACAATTTGGGGCTTGCTGCCCTTCTGACCCTCAGATTTGAATAATTCAGCCCATGCCTTACATTGGGCCCCACCAGTTACATAGTGCTCCTGACCTTGTGTAAACCCCTTTTGATAATGAACATCTTTGTGCGGACTGGAGGATTTAACAAAGCTCAGGTCATTCTCAAAATGACCGTTTAATTGACCAAAGCAATTGGCATTAAATGCCGATGTGACTTCAAATGGAGCGGTCTTATCTTGAGACTCAGCCAGGACAGCATTCTGCGAGGGATTGGACGTGCCCGTGGGGTCCACCAGATCGTGGCCAGCAAGAAATTTTCTCGGCACGTTAAGAGAAGGACGCGTGGCGTCATCTCCTTGTCCATCATTTAAAACCGAAATGACCATAGAGGAAGAGGTCTGGTCAAGAGAGTCAGCCAGGACAAAATCATTATGGTTGGACATGTCCGTGGGGTCCACATGCACGTGGCCAGTATGGAAACTTCTCGGCAAGTTAGTGGGCGCAGTAAATGACGGACGCGTGGCTTCACTTGAATCAATGTGCACAGCTTTTAAATCAAAATTGTGACCAAAAGGACTAACCGGCAGTGCTTGGGTCCCACAATCACCGGACTGCGTGAAAGACGAATTCACTCCCATAGGCGCGTCGTGTGCACTCACACGCTCCAACACAATGGATTCCCTAATACACCCAAGAATTGGATCAAGAACAACTTTTGCACTCGGCACGTTTTTGTGTTCTTGTTGCTAGTTTAGCTTCAGGTTTTCATGTTTTGAGCTCATTGTTTTATCCTGGGGTATGCCCCTTGTACATTTGTACATCCCTCCTTTTTGGAATTTATTTACCATTTTCCGAAAAAAAAAAAGAAATCAAAATTGAAAATCAATGTGAAAATCAATACCTAATCATGAATTATCAACAAAATCAAGGAAGATTTGGATCTAGCATGTGAGTGTGTGAAGAACATGAGAGGAAGAGGGTTAGTGTTCTAACAAAAATAAAACTAAACTAGATCCAAACCTTATAGATCTATATATAAAAGTAAGAATTAGAGATGAATTGTGATGTTTACCTCTTGGAGGATTCTCAATTATATATTCAAAGTTGATTTGAAGGATATTCTTCTTCAAATGTTGTTCAAGCTCTTCAAGAACTTATCCATGGTGGACGTTAATGGAGGCAATTGATGTCAAAACTCTCTTCAATTATCTTATCTAATGATCTTAAAATTCATTTTAGAAGAAATCAATTCATGATTCACTATTCTCTCTTTAGAATTATATTAAATTCTAAGTATATTCTTATATCTCTTGTAAGTATATTCAAAGTATGCTTAAGATGATCTAAACTCTACATCTCATATGAGATGCATGGGATCTATATATAGAGTTTTGAAAACTTAGCTCTTAAGTTTCAAGGTTAAAACAGGTATTTTAGAGATCAGAAAAGGGTTAAAATGGCTATTTCAGTGCCTAAACGCAGTTTCTGGGCAATTCCCGCAATGGGAAGCCTCTGGACAGGTCTGGAACCCAAAAAGCTCTATAGAGGGGGTACATTATTGGTGGCAACTTAGGTGGGACTGCCACCCCATAAGTGGGACCTACGACTTACTATTCATCATCCTCTGGTTGCCCTTATGTCTTATTTCAAATATTTCGTGCACTGCTTTTCTAGATTTTTGTAAAAATGCTTTTTGGTGTCTGAAATCGTCCGTTTATGTACCATTGGAAAGCTGTTGAGTTGAATTTTAGTATAAAAATATTCTAGTAGGATTTTAAATAAGAATTGAAGTTCAATTGAAATCCGGAAGTCCTCTAGAACTTTCGTCGTCTTTTTGAAATCAAATGACTTCTTTTCCAAAATTGCTTTTCAATGTGCACCGCTTTTGGGTTTTTCTTTAAAATTGAATCTCTAGATATCTAGAATACTATGTTTAGAACACTTCATGTTCATATAACCCTGAGTGAATATGAATTATGAGAGACGATTTTAACAGAACTGGGATTTTATGATGGAAAAGGGCTTTTCTGAGCTTGAAATCACTTTCCGAAGTTCGATCTTTTTTTTTGTGGAATCCAGTATCTTCCATGGGGTACTTTTCATCATCGAATCCTCCAAGATGTTATCCACCCTAAATCCTATCAGTGTGGTCATAATTGGGTGTCTACAGTTTGCCCCTCTTTGACAGAGCTTGTTGTGAACAACATGAACTTCAAGTGAGTGCCAAAGCTACAAGGCGCCCAATAACCATACTGAGAGGTTTTAGGAAAAACAAAAGTCCACAAAAAATCAAGAAATTCAAAATCTGAGAAAATCAAGAAATTACGAAAGCAAGAATGCAATCATGGCTGTCCCAAAGGGAGGGCAAAAGGGGCAACCGCCCCGGGCCATCATAGTTCACAAAATTTTGGGGGCCCCCACGAAAATTTCATAATTATATTTTTTACCTTGACATTTTTATTATTTCACATTTAGATCTCCCCGAAGGCCCAATTTAGTATCATCAACAACATATGTATTGATGTACATATGTATAAAAACTCAAAAGCAAAGGCCTAGAATTTTAAAAACTACACTTTTAGTGTAAGAATTTTTTGAGTTTTAGAAATAGGCCTCTCTATATTTTGAAAGATACCATACAATGATTAAGTTTCACAAATAGACTTATATTATAAGCAGATCCCAAAAAAATTGCCCATTTTGTACAAGTAAACCCTAAAAAAATTGTCAATTGGGTATAAATAGACTGCAAAAAAATTGCCTTGGGGGCGCTGCCCCTGAACCCTCGTATAAGGTCCTCCCTTTTAGTTGTTCGTCCCGGGCCTCCAAATACTTCAGACCATCCCTGAATGCAATGCAATGCAATGCTGGGTAGATGCTGCTAAGTCGAAGCTGCTGCTAGTCATGCTCTGCTGGAGCTGTCTACGTATCCTTTCCAAGAACCAGACCAGGGCATAGTTCAAGCATGCGAGGAGACAGAGAACACACACAAACAACAATACAGATGAGATACTCCTATCCTAGGATGTTGATGCAGTATGAAAAAGTGAAGGTTAACATGCTGGAGGAATCATCATCAAGAGTTCTAGATGTAGAATCTAATGCAAAGGATGCAACGTCTCACTCTCACAGTCAAATATCTAAGGAGAAGTATGCTATCTGTATCTTGGATGATTCTCGGAGTCTTGTCTGAGTCTTTCTTCTGAGTTTGAGGCTTGTAGGTGTCATCTACTGCGGAGTATCTTCAATGAATTCTGAATCATGTTAAACAATTTCTGATAAAATATATCCTTTACCTTGGACGATTTCTAAAATGATGACGCCTTAAACTCAGATGACTGATGAAGTGTCCTAATCCCTGGACGATTGCTGATGTAGAGTCCTAACCACTTGGGAATTTGATGATGTGGACAAGAGTGCAATAGTTTTTTAAATTATTCCCAAGTATCATAGAGCGTTTTCCCATCTTGCATCACAAAGTTCATTATGGATTTTCTTATTTGATTAGTTCTTGTGATGGGAAAAAACTTTTGTAAAAATGCAGTATGTAATGCTTCCTATGTTCTAATAGTGTTTGGCTCAAGAGATTGGAGCCAATACTTAGCTTCATCTTTTAAGGAGAATGAGAAGAGATGTAATTTTAATTCATCATCAGTTAGATTTTGGATTTTCAATTAGAGCATATGTCTTGGAACTCTCCTAAATGATGATAAGGATCTTCTTTAATACGGCCATGGAATAAAGGGAGTAGTGCGATGGTAGATGACTTTATCTCAAAGTGAGTCGTCGTCACCTCCAATAATTGGATACATGCTTGTGGCGTGTAGGCCATAGGAATGAAATAATCTTTTAAGGGAAGCAGTTGAGGTATATTAGGATTATTTTCGTTATTTTCAAAATTGGCCATCAGAATCGGTTCGATGTTAATAATTTGAGTTTTTCTTAAACGTTTAAGGGTGCTTTGAATTTTAGCTTGAAATAACAACGACGATTTTGGAGTTGATTCATCATCTAATATCAACCGAGCTCTAGAAGCTTGGGTTGATGACCTAAGGACTCTTAAAGTATGTTCGAGTTCGAGGTTAAGCGTGTGTAGCTTGGGTTGCTTCGATCGGATACCGAACATACACTACAAGAACTAATCTAAACTAAGACTAACTCAAACCAATAAGAGAATAAACTATGCAAATAATCAAACAGGCACACAACGCTACTATGATGCATGCAATTATCTTGTTATGCAGTGATTCGCGTCAAAGCCCAATGCCCCGGGTTTCTTAGCTAATGCACGTACAACTCACCCCTAAACTAATGCAAATAGTGCGTCTCAGCGCCCTGACTTACAGTGGTTTGAAGCGAATTTGAAAGGAAGCGATTTACTTAATTTTGCTCTTTTTTTTGGGTGTGTGTGTCCGCGTAAGCTTCTTTGATGTGCTAAGCTCTTCCACTTCGAAATGTTAGAATTTGATGACTCGAGAAACTACAAAACAAAAGAAAAAGTTAGTGACTGAAAACAAAAATGGAAAATAAGAAAAAGAAAACCTAAGATAATATTTATGAATTAACTAAACTATGATTCTAAAACTAAAGGTAGTAATTTGCAATCCCTGGCAACGGTGCCAAAAAATGATGATGGGCACCATGATGGACCGAGTCTTAAAGCTGACCCCTTACAAGTTCCAAATGGGCCAATCACAAGATCAAGAGCTAAGAAGATCAAGGAAGCAATGCAAGGATTGGTACAATCCACTTGGGTTGAATTTGCAAATGTTTCAAGCAAGACTTCAACATTCAAGATGGGCTTGGAAGAAGAGAAACCAGCTTTAATCCATGTGATACAAGCCACTTAGGCTATTTTATTTATGTTCGCTGGTTTTGGGCATGTGGGCTTATTTTATTCATTAATTGGACATCTATTTAGCTTTAAGTTTAAGTTATTTTGGGCTTGAGTACCTCCAGCCCATTTCTTTTATTTTTATTGAAGGCCTTTTGGGCCCTAGGTTTATTAGATATAAAACACTCTTGTAGCAGTTTTAACAGCAGATTATGTGAATGAATATTATTTCTTCTCAGAGAATTCAGTTTTCTCTTCTTGTTCTTGATTGAACAATTCGAACTTATCAAAGGCATTCCCTTTGTGGCATTCACACCAAATCTGGGTTCTTGAAACAGGATTTCAACGGGTCTAGATAATCTTTGTGGCTTGATTATTGGCTTTCCTGGGTTATTTACAATCTGATTGTGGGTTCACAGAATATCAATTCCACGGGTTCATATAAGTGGGTCTTTCTCTTGGCCATGGCCATAGATAGATTCCCATTCGCTGTTGCATCGTCTGATGCTTGTAATTGCGCTGATTGTATATCCTGGGGTATACCCCTTGTATTTTGTACAGTGCCGCTTGGCCTTTTCTTTTATTGATTCACCCTTTCCTGAAAAAAAAAATCCTACCCAAAGGTATCTTTAAAGAGGTTGAAAAGTTGTTGAGGAGATTTCTTTGGTCTGGTGGCATTGAGAAAGCTTATGGGGCCAAAGTTGCATGGGACCTTGTTTGTAGGCCTAAAAAGGAAGGGGGCTTGGGGTTGAAAAATCTTGTCCAACTCAATAAAATACTGAACTTAAAACATATATGGTCTCTCCTCTCTTTTGGGCCAAACTCTCTGTGGGTGGATTGGGTTCAAACTTATCTGTTAAGAGATAAAATCTTTTGGGCTGCTAAAGCCCCATCCCAGAGTTCTTGGTATTGGAGGAAACTTCTTAAACTTAGAGAAACGGTCAGGCCCTTATTGAAGCACAAAATTGGTAATGGATGTGGTACCTTCCTTTGGTATGATAATCGGCACCCTTTAGGACCCCTCTTGGATAAATTTAGTCCTAGAGTTGCTTATGACGCTGCAATACCATTGAATGCAAAAGTTAAGGACATCATAGTGGATAGGGAATGGCATTGGCCGCTCACTAACACATTAGAACTCATGGAAATTCGGAACCACATGCCTGAGCTTCCCCTCCCTTTTGATAATCTTGATACTACAGTGTGGGCTCCCTCTCCTAATGGGAAATTTAATCTTGCACATACTTGGGAACACCTTAGAGTTGTTTGCCCTAAGGTCCCATGGCATCGTCTCATTTGGTTTCCAGGGAATATACCTA
The DNA here is from genome assembly GCA_033977485.1 of Hydrangea macrophylla. Lineage (NCBI taxonomy): Eukaryota > Viridiplantae > Streptophyta > Magnoliopsida > Cornales > Hydrangeaceae > Hydrangea > Hydrangea macrophylla. Next base: position 43,404,430 of record CM066982.1, on the reverse strand, counting down.
GGCATAGTTTCATTTCTTGGTTGGAAATTCTTAACCGTTTATCTACTCATGATAGGATTTTCCACTTCACACCTGGACCTTTGGGATGTATTCTATGTCATCAAGGTATGGAAACCCATGATCATTTATTTTTTGGTTGCTCATTCTCTTCTTTTATTTGGCAGGCAATTCTACAACGATTGGAGATTAATTCCCAAGCTTCCTCTTGGAGCGCCAATGTGGAATGGGCAGCTAGGACTTGGACAAAGAAAACTCCCCAACACAGCATTCCTAAAATGTGCCTTGGGTTGGTGGTATATAGCATTTGGAGAGAAAGAAACGCTCGAACATTTAACTCCAAAGTTACAACAAAGGAAAGACTCCTTCAAGAGATCTTCCTCCAAATCTCTATCCAAATCCAAATCAAGTAGAGAAATGACCCACATCTTCCTAATTACATTGCTAGATGGACTTAGTTTGTAATTATATAGTTAATCTTGTTTTGCTCCGTTGGAGAATTTTGCTTGTTCAATGAAAGGGACCCTTGGGCTTTACTGCTGTTTTTGTTTAGGTCTCCCCCCCTCATCTTTCTCATAGTTCATTGATACTTTGATAGGGAGGATCTTTTTCTTTGGTTGATGGCCTTGGAAGTTTCCCTCCCTCTGTTGCATCATCTGGATGCCTTTTGTGCTTATTGTATTTCTTGGGGTATGCCCCTTGTATTTTGTATAGTGTTGTTTGGATTTTCTTTTATTCATTCACCAATTCCCAAAAAAAAAAACTTACTCCACAACGTCTTCTAAAAGTAACTCAAGAACTTAGCATCTCTATCCGAATCTATTGTTCGAGGCATTCCATGTAATCGCACAATTTCTCTAAAGAGCAAATCAGCAACATGTGAAGCATCATCTGTTTTGTGACATGGAATAAAATGTTCCATCTTAAATTTTTTTGTTCGTTTTGCATTGTCCATGGTCAAAGGAGTCCGAAACTGATCTTACTCCATAGTGTGAAAATTTTTCCGAAAAAAATTTGGTTTATATGCTGTTCGAAACCTATCTTCTGTGATCGTTGTTTCTTGGGATAAACCTTGTTTCCCTCTTCAATTGGCTCATATTCAGAAAAAAAAAAAAAAATTCGTGATTTTTTTCTTTTATTCCTCTCAAAATCTGATTTCTTGTTTCGTTTGCCCTCGTCGTATATTTTCTTGAGATCCGTGTCATTTTTTTTTTCCTATTACTTCCTTGTTTCTTGAATCTATTGCTGGCTGGGATAAAACAAGGTTGTGTCTTGATTTAGTTCAATTAGTTCTTGAAAGAACTTGAAAGGGAAAACAATTGAGGTAAAAGGCAAGAGTGTGTGAGACTAATTTCAGGAAAAAGCCAATCAGAGTGAAACACGAGTGGAGTGACAATTTTTTAACGTAAACACGTAAGGGAGTGTGTGAGGTTTTACCACTAATATTCTTGTTTAGCAGTACATTAAAATGGGTGACTCAACACCTAGAGGGGAGGCAGATAACACAGCCTTTATGTTGCAGGCCATGTAACGACAGTTTGAACGGTTAAATTTTGTGTTGGGGGAGGTAAGGGATAGGATGGATCAACAAGATGTAGTGATTCAAAATCTGTAAGGTGGGCGTGATGGGAGGAGATGTGAGCCTAGAGTTGAAAATGAGTATGAGATCGAAGAAGATGAAGAGGATGAGGAAGACATAGTATCTGATGTTGGTAGGGGAGGAATGGGTAGACCTAGAGGAGGTAGGCGTGGAAGAGGACCTAGGGGGAATCCAAGGGGTCGAGATGGGGTAGATAGGAACCTTGGGAGCATCAAAATGAAAATACCATCTTTCCAAGGGAGGAATGACCCTGAAGTGTATTTAGAGTGGGAGAAAAAAATAGAGCTAATTTTTGATTGTCACAATTACTCAGAGGAAAAGAAGGTGAAGCTAGCGGTAATTGAGTTCACTGATTATGCAATTATTTGGTGGGATCAATTGGTAACCAATAGGAGGAGGAATCAAGAGAGACCTGTAGAAACATGGGGTGAGTTGAAAGCTCTCATGAGGAGGAGATTTGTACCTAGCCACTACTACAGAGACCTCTTCCAAAAATTACAAAACCTTTCGTAAGGGTCCAGAAGTGTGGAGGAATACCATAAGGAGATGGAGGTGGCTATGATCCGGGCTAATGTAGAAGAGGATCGGGAGGCTACAATGGCCAGGTTTCTAAGTGGTTTGAATAGGGACGTCGCTAATGTAGTTGAGTTGCAGCATTATGTGGAGATAGAAGACATGGTTCACATGGCTATGAAAGTGGAGAGGCAGTTAAAGAGAAAGGCAGCAAGGTATACTTCAGTTTCTAGCACTCCTTGGAAACCGAAGTGGGATAGAAGTGACCGAGCTGAAGTAAAGGGAAAGACCGACCCACCTAAAGGAAAAGATGAGGGGACTAGCAAGAACAAACTCAAGGCAGATTTTCAACCTCCAAGGAATAGAGACATTAAATGTTTTAAATGTTTGGGTACTGGGCACATCGCATCGCAATGTCCTAATAAGCGGGTGATGGTTATGCTAGACAATGGGGAGGTGATGACTGAGAGTGAGGATGAAAATGATGGCTTGCCAGATGCTAGTGATGATGATGGAGTGGAATACCCTATAGAAGGTGAGTCTCTTGTTGCCAGACGTGCTCTCAATACGCAAGTTAAGGTAGATGAAATGGAGCAGCAGAGAGAGAACATATTTCATACTAGATGTTATGTAAATAACAAGGTGTGTAGTATGATTATAGATGGGGGAAGTTGTACCAATGTAGCTAGTACCACCCTAGTTGAGAAGTTAAGCTTACCTTTACAAAAGCATCCTAGGCCCTACAAGTTACAGTGGTTGAATGATTGTGGGGAGGTAAAGGTCAATAAGCAGGTTTTGGTGACTTTTACCATCGGGAGATATAGTGATGAGGTGCTTTGTGATGTAGTTCCTATGCATGCTGGCCACATTTTGTTGGGAAGGTCGTGGCAGTTTGATAGAAGGGTGAGCCATGATGGGTTTAAAAATATGTACAGCTTTGTGAAGGATGGAAAAGCGATCAAACTTGCTCCCTTAACCCCTAAACAGGTCTATGAAGACCAAATGAAGTTGAAAAGTGAGATTGAGCAAAAGAGAAAGAGTGAGGCTGAAAAGAAAAATGAGAGTGAGGGTGAAACTTCAAGAAAAAGAGAGTGAAAATAAAAATAGAGAGGTGGCTGAAAATAAAGAAAAGAGAGTGGAGCCACGAGAGAAAAGAGAAAGAGAGTCTGCGGAGAGAAAAGAAAATACAAAATTGAGTTTTTATGCAAAACAGAGTGAGGTTAAGAGGGCATTTTTTGCAGATCAGCCTATGATTCTTCTTGTTTACAAAGAATCTTATCTTAATCTTCATGAAACTAACCAATCTCTTCCTAGTTTGGCTGTTTCTTTGTTGCAGGAGTTCGAGGAAATATTTCCAGAGGAGATGCCGAGTGGGTTACTGCCCATTAGAGGCATTGAGCATCAAATTGATTTGGTACCTGGAGCTGTCATCCCTAACCGACCAGCCTATAGGAGTAATCCGGAGGAGACAAAGGAGCTTCAAAGGCAAGTTAATGATTTGATGAATAAGGGGTATGTGAGAGAGAGCATGAGTCCATGTGCAGTACCAGTGCTTCTAGTGCCAAAGAAGGATGGGACTTGGAGGATGTGCGTTGATTGCAGAGCGGTCAATAATATCACGGTAAAGTATCGTCATCCCATTCCTAGATTAGATGATATGCTTGATGAATTGCATGGCTCTTGTATTTTCAGTAAAATAGATCTTAAAAGTGGTTACCACCAAATCAGAATGAAAGAGGGAGATGAATGGAAAACTGCTTTTAAGACTAAGTATGGACTTTATGAATGGTTGGTTATGCCATTTGGGCTTACAAATGCGCCTAGTACTTTTATGCGATTAATGAACCATGTTTTACGAGCGTTCATAGGCAAGTTTGTGGTCGTGTACTTTGATGATATCCTAGTGTACAGCAAGACCTTAACGGATCATATTGAACATTTGAGATATGTGTTTGAGGTGTTGAAATGTGAAAAGTTGTATGCTAATTTTAAGAAATGCACCTTTTGCATGGAAAAAGTTGTTTTTCTTGGATATGTTGTTAGTACAAAAGGCATTGAGGTGGATGAAGAAAAAGTCAAAGCCATCAAGGAGTGGCCAACGCCTAAAGGTATCACTGAGGTAAGAAGCTTTCATGGTCGAGCTAGTTTTTATAGGCGTTTTGTAAAGGATTTTAGTACCATTGCTGCACCACTCACTGAAATAATAAAAAAAATGTTGGATTCCATTGGGGAATTGATCAAGAGAATGCATTTGCTACAATCAAAGATAGGCTTTGTTTTGCACCTGTGTTAGCATTACCTGACTTTAACAAAACTTTTGAGATTGAATGTGATGCTTCAGGAATAGGGATTGGAGCCGTTTTGATGCAGGATAGGCGGCCCATAGCCTTCTTCAGTGAAAAGCTAAGTGGGGCAGCCCTGAATTACCCTACTTATGACAAAGAACTTTATGCTCTTGTTCGCGCTCTAGAGACATGGCAGCATTACCTTTGGCCTAAGGAGTTTGTGATCCACACCGATCATGAATCATTGAAGCATCTCAAGGGACAAGGTAAAATAAATAAGAGACATGCTAGATGGATGGAATACATCGAGACTTTTCCTTATGTCATCCGTTACAAGCAAGGTAAGGAAAATACTGTTGCTGATGCTTTATCACGAAGGCATGTACTTCTTACTTCTATGAGTGCTAAAATGCTTGGGTTTGAATATGTGAAAGAAATGTATGCCGATGACACTGATTTTTCTGAGGTGTATTTGGCATGTGACAAAGCAGCATTTGGTAAGTTTTTCAAGCATGATGGTTATCTATTTAAAGAAAACAAATTGTGTGTGCCAAATTGTTCAATGCGTGAATTGTTGGTGCGAGAGGCACATGGTGGGGGATTAATGGGACATTTTGGTGTCAGGAAAACCTTAGAAATTTTGCATGAACATTTTTTTTTCTTCGGAAAAAGGGTTAATCGATTCCAAAAAGGGCCATACCCTAGGATAATACAATAAGCGCAAACATCATGCTACGAGAGCTACACCAAACAATTGAAAAGCAAAGCAACAAGCAAACAAACATAGCGACATGGGATGTACCAAACACAAGAGACATCCCAACTACCCAAAGAACAGGGCCTCCTTAGGATCGATGTCGTCCCTTGGGACGACTCCTGCTGAATTTCATCTTAGCTTCCTTCTTTTTCTGTCTGTTGGAGAGGGGACTACCCCTTGAAGGGGTCCCGACCTCACTAGCTTGGCCAAAATCACTAACACAATCATCAATGTCATCCACACTAAGAGGGTAGGTGGTTTCCTCTCTGGTCTCACCTCGAGGAAAATCTATATGGTAAGCTAGCTTCGGGACAAGAAGTCCGGGCGGAGGGAGAAACAGTGGTATCAACTTTGACAGGTTTAGGGTCAGGACATTCCAAAAGCTGAGAAAGGGCATCAAATCAGTTACCCCTCGGTAGAGGAGTATCCGAGCCATTTGTGCTTTTAGTACGGTAAGCAGTGTGGTCAACATCAGTCTTTTTTCCTCTATCTTTGCCTGAAATAACTTGCCAGGTCCCCTTTTCCTTACCGTTCCTCTTGAGAGGGTGGCGATCTGGATGGCTCAGACCTGGATACGCAGTCCGAGAACAATCATGACCAAACTGGGAACACTTTTTGCATCGAACTGGGTCCACTGATATTCCAAATTGATCTTTGTTCCAATAGTATTGCCAGTCTCCTCATCTTCTGATTCAATATGGAATTCATTGAAGAATTCAAAATCTGCAGAAACTTCAATGCAAACACGAGCATAGGTTATACGCCTTCTACTTGCAGTTATGCGATCAACTCGAATTGGTTTCCCAATGAAACTAGAGATAAAACTGATTCCCTTCGGATTCCAGTATTCAAGCGGTATACCATAGAAGTTTACCCAGATTGGAATGGAGTGAACCTCCTCGTTATCAAAGGAGAAATGTGGCTTCCACGGCCTAAGAAGAAGAGGTTGACCTGCCACAAACCATGGCCCTCCTTCTAAAATTGCATCCCTAGCCTCTGTACTAGAGAATGAAAAAAAGAAACATCCAGAGTCAGTGGCCAACGTATCAATAAGGCCCTCTGTAGCCCATAGACGATCAGTAACGTTAGTGACCAGGGAAAACGGAAGCTTCCTGCCAAGAAACCGGCTAACCAAGGTAGTAGTCCATTCGTCCTTCCCAGCTACAGTTAAGTCCTTCGGAATTTTAAGAACAAGATTATCTTCAATCCCTCCATGGTCCACAAACTCCAAATCAAATTCCTTGCTACAAACTATGGTTTTGTAATTAAATTCCAAATCTGGTCTATTTGATCCCAGCTCAGTTTGGGCCAACTTGCCATTCTGAACCTCAGATTTGAATAACCCAGCCCATGATCCACGTTGGTTATCACATATAGGCCACGTGGTATCCAAGGGAGAGGCTCTAGATTTTTGTTCGGCAACAAGAGGAACCGACGGGCCCACAATGTGAGAAAACCCAGGCTTAGTCAATACTCCATCAGCAGGTGCAGTAGGATGCTGATCAAAACAAGAAGAAGCAATGTTGACCAAGGGACCCACTTGCTGTTGTGGAGGATCAAGCGAAAGGATATAGGGAACTTTTTTCGTGGGCCCCTTCAAATCCCCACTCACTTCATCCGTAACATGTTTACCTTGGTCAGGACTAGGGCTACCAATAATAGGGCCCGCAGCCTTTGTAAATCGAGGATGAGAGAAAGGGGACCAGTGAGCATGCTTCACATGCTGGTCTTCAAATGCTGGGCCCACCACATGGAAAGAACAAACATCTTTCCTAGGATTTGAACTAGACAACGCATGGGACCCGCAGTTGGTAGCTTGTAAGTTGACATCAACATCAGTAGCAGCATGAGATGGAATCACGTGAATAGCTTGCGTGTGGCTTGGGAACGGAACATGCAGAGCTTGCGTGTGGATTTGGGCATGGGCCCCGGACAAGTACTCTTTCTTTAAAAAACATTGATCTTGGCCAGTATATCCCATGTGCGCCGTATCAACCGTACCCGGATAATTAGGTTTTCAGTAATGGGCAAAGGAGATTCAGTCACCAATAGACCGGACGAGTAACTGGAGGGTATAAATGGATTAGTTTGAATAGGCATGTGGCCCCCATCTGCAACAAAAATCTTGGGACAGGTGATCACGTCTTCTGCAGGAGAGACGTTAACACAATCATGTGACACAACCGAGCCAATCTCATTCTCACCCATTCGCGTGTGATGCATAGACCCATCATCTTCCTTGAAGTTCTGGGGATGAACAAGATTGAGATGTTCAACACCTGCTCCGTCATGTTTCGGGCATTGAGCATGAATAACAGGAAGGTCATTAGGAAGATCATTATCCTCCTAATGCACTTCATGAGACCCAGGGATAATACATGGTTTAGCAACTTCTCCATGAACCTTCTCTAAACCACGTTTAGAATCACTATCCATAGTGTGGTTTTTAGCATCACTGACACTTGGAACCCCAATAAGACCACTATCGGAAAAAGCTTCGAAGCGTACCTTAATGGCTTCAATCTTAGCATGTAGCTCAAAGTTCTTGGCCTCAATGGTAGACACCACATCAGGAGGATCAGAGGTTAGGGTTAGGACGTTACCTTGAGCATCAATGGAGTTACTATCAACCTTGGTAGACTCAGATTTAGCCTTAAGAATAAAAGGGGCCTTAGAAGCCCTAGTTCCAAAAGAAATGCCCTCATCTTGATCTAGAGCATCATCCGTGAACGCAATGTGCTGAGTAACATCGCTTTTGGAAATCCTACCTTTGGCAAGTTCACAAAACTCTTGAATGGATGCAAAGAGAGCTCCATCTTGGTCTTGAACTTCATCCGAGGACTTAACAGTAGCACTAGAAGTGTTTGTAGCACCCATAGCTTCTATAAGCTCATCCAGGGTGAATATAGGAATCTTAGAGTGGGTTGGAGACCTTTTGGATCTCTCACTCTTATCCAAGAGCACATTTCTGGAAAGGAGATTAATCTTCTCTCTCTTCCAACTTCTCCTCATTGGAGATGAACTTAGGATTCTAGAGAGAAGGGAGAGCTTCTCTCTCTAGATTCCCCATAGTTTGGTTTGGTTTAACTCGAACTAATTTCAGATAAACCTGAGGGTGGAAAAAACTTCATCTTGCATGAACATTTCTTTTGGCCTAGGATGAGAAGAGACATCACTCGAATATGTGGTAGGTGCATTACATGTAGAAAGGCCAAATCTAAGGTTTTACCACATGGGTTGTATACTCCCTTACCCGTCCCTAGTGAGCCATGGGTAGACATTTCTATGGACTTTGTTTTGGGGCTACCTAGGACGAAGAGGGGTAGAGATTCTATTTTTGTGGTAGTGGACAGATTTAGTAAAATGGCACATTTCATTCCATGCCACAAAACAGATGATGCCACAAACATATCTGATTTGTTTTTCAAGGAAATAGTGCGCCTCCATGGTGTACCTAGGAGTATTGTTTCTGATAGGGATGTCAAATTTCTTAGCTACTTTTGGAAGGTTTTGTGGGGAAAATTAGGTACCAAACTTTTATTTTCTACTACTTGTCACCCACAAACTGACGGACAGACTGAAGTAGTCAAGAGGACCATGACTCAACTCTTACGCACTGTCATTCAAAAGAATTTAAAAACTTGGGAGGATTGTTTGCCATTCATAGAGTTTGCATATAATAGGACTATGCACACTACTACTTCTTATTCTCCTTTTGAAATTGTTTATGGTTTTAATCCACTCACTCCTTTAGATTTGATGCCTTTACCTATTGATGACAGGAGTAGTTTGGATGGACACAGGAAGGCTGAATTAGTGAAGTCAATTCATGAGAGGGTACGACTTCAAATTGCACAAAAAAATGAATAGTTTGCTTCCTAAGCCAGCAAAGGGCGTAAGCGTGTTATCTTTGAACTAGGAGATTGGGTCTGGGTTCACATGTGCAAAGAAAGATTCCCTGCCCACAGAAGGAATAAATTGCATCCTCGAGGAGATGGCCCTTTTCAAATCCTTGAGAAAATTAACGATAATGCTTATAAAGTGGATCTTCCATGTGAGTATAATGTCTCGGCTACTTTCAATGTTACTGACCTTTCCCCATTTGATGCAGGTGATGATTCGAGGTCGAATCCTTTTGAAGAGAGGGGGAATGATGGGCACCATGATGGACCGAGTCTTAAAGCTGACCCCTTACAAGTTCCAAATGGGCCAATCACAAGATCAAGAGCTAAGAAGATCAAGGAAGCAATGTAAGGATTGGTACAATCCACTTGGGCTGAATTTGCAAATGTTTCAAGCAAGACTTCAACATTCAAGATGGGCTTGGAAGAAGAGAAACCAGCTTTAATCCATGTGATACAAGCCACTTAGGCTATTTTATTTATGTTCGCTGGTTTTGGGCATGTGGGCTTATTTTATTCATTAATTGGACATCTATTTAGCTTTAAGTTTAAGTTATTTTGGGCTTGAGTACCTCCAGCCCATTTCTTTTATTTTTATTGAAGGCCTTTTGGGCCCTAGGGTTATTAGATATAAAACACTCGTGTAGCAGTTTTAACAGCAGATTATGTGAATGAATATTATTTCTTCTCAGAGAATTCAGTTTTCTCTTCTTGTTCTTGATTGAACAATTCGAACTTATCAAAGGCATTCCCTTTGTGGCGTTCACACCAAATCTGTGTTCTTGAAACAGGATTTCAACGGGTCTAGATAATCTTTGTGGCTTGATTAATTGCTTTCCTGGGTTATTTACAATCTGATTGTGGGTTCACGGAATATCAATTCCACGGGTTCATATCAAATGATCTCGTCAAAATCAACATAAAAAGTATACTCTACTTTAAAAGATTTGTAGTGTGGAAGTAGAGGTCGAACCCACAAAGATTGAAATACTAAAGTACTTTAACTTTAAAACCTAAACCTAGTTAATTAGGAAAACATAAACCTAGTAATTAGGAAAACAAAATTTTGACTTTGATTTTAATTATACTAAGAAACTAAGGAAATAAATCTAACTATGAAAGCGATTAAAAGTTGTTTTGATAAATATGTGTATTGAACCTAGGATTGCAAATCCGCCACTAGCTTCATAATAAGGGCATCTATGCATTCAATTAACTTATTACATTGGATGATAATGGAGAATTATAGCTACAAACCCAATTCCTCCTTCAAGAAGATAACTACGATTCAAGCATCAACATAATTCATCTTCGGTTGGCATAGAGTGTCTCACACTAAACTAGGGTTGTGGTACACTCCGTCTTCCCTAGGCATGAACTATTCGACTACTTGATATCACAATTCAAATAAGCACTATTACATGTAAATAATCTATATAAGCACAGTAAATATAGACTATTGAGCACATCATATCCAAAATAGATCTAAGACAAGAATAAACTTTGAAAGTAATGATTCAATCAATAGAAGTACGATTTTATTATTCAAAATCCTTGAAACATGTAATCATCATCCATACATAATAAATCTAAAACAAAAACATAAATAACACCCTATTACTTGGCTAGGGTTTCATTGAAACCCTAGATCTTGGTCTAAGCGGCCATAGAAGCGATGAATGGCAAGAGGTTGATGTAGGAGGCCATGAGAATCCTTGGTCTTCTTCTTCTTCTCCTTGCTTTCCTCTCTTCAATGGCTGAAGTTTGGTTATGGAGGATGTGTATAATGTTGTGTAACCCCAAAATTGATTTAGAATAGGATATATATAGATTTTGGAAGGATTAGGAAGCTTTCCTAAGCCTAATCGTACTGAAACTGTTGTATTTTACATTTCTGGATTTTACGTGTTCAGCGAATTCAGATCACACAGGGCTCTTTAGTACATTAAAATACGCATTTTTGACTTTTTCAACAGGTTGCTCGCGCGGGTCGCGCGAGATGCCATTTTTCCACTTTTCTCATATTTTTTCAACTTTGCGTACCGATCGTAGAATTACGATAATTTTTTACTCGGACCTCGTATTGACTCACCGTTTATGGCCACGCATTCGTAACTCAAAGATCTACAGTTTATATCTTTGGAGAAATTTCCCAAATCCAAAGTATTCCTTGTCAAAAATGCCATTTACTGAGGTTGCTACTGTCTCCAACTTTCACCGGACACTTTTTGAGCCCAGAATATCTTCCGAAGCCACTAATCATTGAATTTTAGTGCATTTTCAAGTTAAAGCTCCAAAACCTACAAAATATACAATACTTATTAAAAAATAACTAATAACTAAATGAAATGGGCTAACAAAGTGTAACTTTAGGACTATAAACGGGAACTATTCGTCGCCGATCACTGACTTAGATTGGGTCTACTTCCAACATTACAACTTGGATAGTCTCTTCTCTCTTCGTCAAGTAAGGATTAATAAGGACTTCATAGCGGCTGCAATCTGTTGTTGGGATTCTAAATACAATGTGTTTAGATTCAACTCTGGAGAACTATGCCCAACTTTTGAAGAATTTTCAACTATGCTTGTTAAAACTCCAAATACAAACCCTAAACTCCAAATACTACACTTAAAACCCTTTGAAGAATTTTCAACTATGCCCTCAACAATCAGAAATTAGGGGAAAGGAGGAAGGAACGAAACATCAAGTACATTCAACCCAAGTTCAACCAACTGTGAGCAATCAATTCTTAGTATTGGAGGAGATTGAGAGTCTTCCAAGGGATTTTATTCAACCAAAGGAACCAGCTTGCTATTTAGAAGCACCTATTCTGTCAGTTTCAGCAACTTTGGAAGGTAGTCTTAATGCCCATATGGAGGATGATAGAAAAGAGGATCATGATAAGCATAGTGGAAACTTCCAGGATGTGGAACCTTCCCATCAAACAACTCATGAGAACTCCGATCACAAGCAGATTAGTGTCAAGATCCCGAGCCCTGAGAATCAAAATAAGCAGAGGGAAAGCGACAACAATCCTTCTAAGGAGGAATCTTGTTCCAGGCAGCTGGTGTATACTAAATCCTTCTTCCAGAACACTACAACTATACACTCCGGTGAGGATTCTAGTGATGATGAAAAACAGGTTTTTCTTACTCCCTCTCCCTACAATTCTCAGTCAAAAAAACACATTAAACAAGTCAAGAAGAACAAGAAGAGCAGTTCTTCAGGAAGAAAGAAACACCCCTTTAAACGTAATTAATGATTATTGGATGTTGGAATATTAGGGGTCTCAACCAATTTACTAAACAACAGGAAATGTCCAAATTTGTCACTTCTAATCATATTGATATTCTGGGAATTACTGAATCTAAAGTTAGGATGCCTAATCAAGATAAAATTCAAAAAAGTATCCTTCCTAATTGGCACTTTGTCACTAATAGCCAACCGAACTCTGTGGATAGGATTTGGGTCGGCTGGGACCCAAACAAAGTTAGTTTAACTGTCCTGAGAAATAATAGTCAGATTATTCATGTTAGTATTGAAGACATCAATCACACTATGACTTTCGAAGCTTCCTTTGTTTATGCTTTTAATACTATTCAGGAAAGGAGAAGCCTGTGGGTTGATCTAAAATCTATCTCAGGCTCCGTTGGTTCAATTCCGTGGATTACCCTTGGAGACTTCAATGCTACTCTCAACTCTAATGAAAGATTTGGGGGTAATCCAGGTGGAGACCAAGGAGCTAAGGAATTTAATGCTTGTGTGAATGCCTCTTGCCTTGTAGACCTTAGGTTCACAGGAATTTTTTTTACATGGAGCAATCATCGAATCAAGGAAAAGCTGGATAGAGCTCTTGTCAATCAAGCTTGGCTTGGCAAATTCCCTTCAGCTTTTGCAAACTTTCTCCCCTTTGGTATTTCCGATCACTCTCCTTTTCTTGTTAAAATGGACTGTGCTAGTAGGAGAAAAGGCCACTCGTTCAAATTCTATAACTATTGGACTGCGATGGACAAATTTGAGGACTTGGTTAGGAATTCTTGGAACAAAACTATCAATGGCAACTACCAATTCCAATTATGTCATAAGCTGAGAAATCTTAAAATTGATCTTAAAACCTTTTCTAAAGACTCTTGTGGCCGAGAAAAATTGAAAGCGGATAAAGCTAGGACAGATCTTATGCACTGCCAAACCATGTTAGATGAGCACCCCGATGACCTAGCCCTAAGAGATCACGAACGTCATCTCATGGGAATTTTTTTGGAAGCTATTCGGGTGGAAGAGGAAGTCATGAGGCAAAAATCTAGAGTCCAATGGCTTGAAGCTGGGGATAGGAATACCACTTTCTTTCACCAGTCCATCAAGAATCGTAGAAACAACAAACGTATAGTATCCATCCACTTACCTAATGGTGAAATGACACAAAATGAAGTGGAAACAAAAATTGAAGCTATTAGATACTTTAAATCTATGCTTGGTACTCCTGCTACTAACAACTATCCTGGTATTAATGAGCTCCGAAATGTTATTCATAAAAGAATTCCTACCGACGCTTATACTAGTATGGATAATATTCCTAGTGACGATGAGATTAAAGATGCTATGTTCAGTATCCATAGTAATAAAGCACCAGGGCCTGATGGTTATAATGCTCACTTTTTCAAAGAAACTTGGAATATCACCGGTGCTCTTGTTACTCGAGCTATAAAAGAATTTTTCATCTATGGAGAACTTTTACGTGAGTCTAATGCAACTATTATTGCTCTTATTCCTAAAATCTCCAATCCTTCTAAAATGAGTGATTTTAGACCCATTTCGTGTTGCAACACCATATATAAATGCATATCTAAAATTATTGCCAAAAGACTCCAACTTATCCTCCCTGACCTAGTGGACAATGCCCAATCTGCTTTTATAAAAGGTCGGAAGATAAGTGATAATATTCTCCTGGCTCAGGATCTCATGAGGGACTACCACAAATCTTTGGGTCAACCTAGAGCTGCAGCAAAAATTGATCTTATGAAAGCCTATGATAGTGTTAGTTGGAGATTTCTTTTGGATTTAATTGATATCTTAGGATTTCCTCCCAAAATGCAACATTGGATTAAAACCTGTGTGACCAGCCCTAAATATTCCATCAATTTTAACGGAGAATCTATTGGGTATTTTGAGGGTGCTAAGGGTCTTCGGCAAGGCGATCCTCTCTCCCCCTATTTGTTTGTTCTTGTGATGGACACCTTAAGCCAATTAATCAATTATAATATTAGAAGATCAATCCAGTTTAAATATCATTGGAAGTGTGATAAACTCAATATATCCCATCTTTGCTTTGCCGATGACCTTTTATTATTGTTTCATGGTGATAAGGACTCAGCTCAGCTCATGAAAAACACTCTTACTCAGTTCTATGATTTTACAGGTTTACTTGCAAACACTAGCAAGAGCTGTTTATTTACCTCTGGCATTGAGGATCATGTTGTCCAATCCATTAGTAATATCCTCCAAGTCCCCATTGGATCCCTCCCACTTAAGTATCTTGGTGTTCCTCTTATAACTTCTAGACTTAAAAAAGGGGACTGTAATGAAATTATCACTAAAATCAGCTCTAGAATTACATCTTGGACTTCTAAATGCCTTTCTTATGCTGGTCGATTGCAACTAATCCAGTCTGTTCTTGCAGGTATTCAAAACTATTGGTCTGGTATGTTTATTCTCCCTAAGAGTGTCATCAAGGAGGTTGAAAAACATTTACGGAGATTTTTTTGGTCGGGGGGAGTTGAGAAAGCCCAAGGGGCTAAGGTGGCCTGGGACGCCATTTGCATCCCTAAAAAGGAAGGGGGATTGGGTTTAAAAAACCTTGTCCAACTTAATAAAACCCTTAATCTTAAACATATTTGGTCACTTTTCTCTCCGGGGAAATGTTCTCTTTGGGTTGATTGGGTTAAAACTTATCTTTTAAAAGGTAAAAGCTTTTGGGTCGTTAAGGCCCCGTCTCAGTGCTCTTGGTATTGGAGAAAACTTCTTAAACTTAGAGACATGGCCCGACCTTTATTGAAACATAAAATTGGTAATGGTTGTGGTACCTTCTTATGGTTTGACAATTGGCACCCATTAGGTCCCCTTCTTGATAAATTTGGCCCCAGAGTCGCCTATGATGCAGCCATCCCATTAAATGCGAAAGTTAAGGACATTATTGTTGATGGGGAATGGCAATGGCCTATCACTAATACATTAGAACTCATGGAGATCCGGACCCACATGCTTGATCTCCCCTCTCCCTCTGAAGCTCTTGACATAGCCACTTGGATTCCATCTCCTAAAGGGATCTTCAAGCTAGCTCATACTTGGGACCATCTTAGAGACACTCGCCCAAAGGTTCCTTGGCACCGTCTTATCTGGTTCCCTGGAAGTATTCCGCGTCATAGTATTATTTCTTGGTTTGCTATGCTTAACAGATTATCTACTCATGACAGGATATTTCATTTCACGCCTGGACCTTTGGCTTGTGTGCTATGCCACCGAGGTATGGAATCTCATGATCATTTGTTTTTTGGTTGCTCATTTTCTTCATTCATTTGGCAGGGATTACTACAACGATTGGAGATTACTTCCCCAGCTTCCTCTTGGAGCTCCGCTGTGGAATGGGCAGCTAGGACTTGGATAAAGACAACTCCCAACCACATCATCCCTAAAATGTGCCTTGGGTTGGTGGTCTATAGCATTTGGAAAGAAAGAAATGCGCGAACATTCAAATCTGAAGTTAAATCAAAGGAAAGGCTCCTACAAGAGATCTATCTCCAAATCTCTATACAGATTCAAATCAAGTGGAAGAATGACCCTCATCTCCCTAATTACATAGCTAGATGGACTTAGTTTGTCACTAGTATTTTGTTAGTTGTAATTTGGTTTTATTTTGATCCTTTTCTTGTTCATCTTTGCTGAGGTGGAGGGGGCCCTTGGGCTTTACTGTTTTGTTTTAGAGTTCCCCCTTCTTCCTTTCATTTTTTCATTGTTCTTTTGGTAGGATGGGTTCTTTTCTTGGCTCTTTCTTTTTGTTTGTCTCTCATCCGCTTTGCATCGCCAGGGTGCTTTTGTTTGTGATTATTGTATATCCTGGGGTATGCCCCTTGTATTTTGTATAGTGCCGTTTGGCTTGTTTTTATTTATTCACCATTCACCGAAAAAAAAAACTCCAAATCTGAATCTGTGCTTCCTTCTCATCATTCTAGGTATACTTCCTTTCTTTCAATCCTAAGCGGGCTTCCCTACCCAAATATAGTGAGTTCATCATTGGGAATCGTGTCATGCTGCTTTCTCTAATCAGGCTCTTTTCTTCGGATGATCCTACCATTGCCCGTGAACATAAACGGGGTGTTCTTGCTTTGTGAATGTTGGCCTTCTTCTTGTTTTATGATGGGACCACCACCGCAGATGTACAACTCATCACCATGGCTCTAGATGTAAGAAAGGGAAAGAATCCCATGATGATGTGCCTCGCTGAAACATTAACTGGTCTAGACAACACTTCTGTAGGTTCTTTGGAAAATTTCCGCAGATCCTCAATAGTGCTACAAGTATGGCTCTTCAAACGAACAAGACTCATGAGCCCTCCGAAGAATCCTTCTACGTATGCTTCTCTCTACCAAGCTCGGGCAGTTCATTGTCCCTACAAATCTATGTAAGATTGGACTATCTGGTTCTATAGCCTTACTTATGAAACATTGAATGGAATATTCAATGGTGGGACATTGACTCCTCTTCCTTTATTATAGGCTCAGTTTCTGGTGTTAGCCTCCCCGGTCTTCATATGTGGTCATTTTGCCTTCCCAGTTGGGTCCTTTATCTATTCAATCACCCTCAAGAGGTACCAATGCATCATGGAATTCCTGTGAAAGGTACTCATAAGGCTTCGGATATGCCCCACTTCAAGAAACATTGGGAAAAATGCCGTTTCATAGTTTACAACAACAGAGCTTCATACCTTACCCCATCTAAATATGTGATCAAGGCCATGCAGAAAGAGAAGAGGTAATACATGAAGCAACAAGGAAAATGAAAGAAACTCTAACTCCGTTATACACCATTAGTCTTTTAGAATAACATAGTCCTTTTTTCCTTTCTTAGGATTTTTTTTATCTTTCAACTCTTCATTGTGGTGAAATAAACATTAATCAACAAAAACTTTATTTTTGAGAATTCTCCTTATTAGTCTACTTTCGATTATCCACTTGCTCTTTGTTATGCCATTCTCATTATGCTTGACTCCCTGATTAAGGACTGTTTTATTTTAGTCTTTTGAATGCATACCTGAATCTTTTCCTTGAAATCTACGTCAGTGTTAGGTTCAAAAGCAGGGCTAGCCCTTTTAAAAGAAGGGTTAGGCTTCAAGGTGTGGGTTGCCCCTAGTATAGGGTTAGACAAGAAAAATAAAAACTAGAAGGGCTTGCCCCTAGTGTAATAAATGAATGGGAATAGCTTAAGGACTTGGACCGAACCTGTTGCCAGGTTACCTATGTATCCCCTAGCGGGAATCAGGTCTATTTAGGTAGCTTGGGTAATATATGCATGGGCGGGCTTATGCATAGTACTTCTTGAGGCGATCAAGATTAATAGGTTCTTTGAATTCAAGGTTGATGGGAACCATAGTGGACCAAAGCTTAAAGATGATCATTTGCAAGTTCCAGATGGGCCAATCACAAGGTCAAGAGCTAAGAAGATCAACGAAGCAATGCAAGGACTGGTGCAATCCACTTGGGAAAAGCTCAGAAACTTATTATGCAAGGCCCCAACATTTAACATGGGCTTGAAGGAAGAAGAATCAGTTCTAGTTCATGTGATACAAGCTACAGAAGGGGTGGAATAGCTTATTGGGTTTTTATAGACTTTAATTTTTATGTTTCTATGGTTTTGGCATGTGGGCCTATTTTACCTTTTAAGTAGACATTTATTTAGCTTTAAACATGCAGTTTAAGTTGTTTTGGGCTTGAGTATTTAGTCCATCTTTTATTTTCGTTGAAGGCCTTTTTGGCCCAAGGGTTTCTTAGAAGTGATTAAAAGAAAGAACTTTGTAGCAGCTTGGATAGAACGTTAATGAAATTTATTTTCTGGAGAGCTATTCAGTTTTCTCTGCTTGTTCTTGATTGAACAATTCGAACTTATCAAAGGCATTTCCTTTGTGGCGTTCACCAAATCTGGGTTCTTGAAACAGGATTTCAACGGGTCTAGATCATCCCTGTGACTTGATTGTTGGCTTTCTTGGGTGAATTACAATCTGATCGTGGGTTCAAGGAATATCAATTCCACAGGTTCACATCATTTGGTATCAGAGCTTAGGCTCCAAATCAGGTCTGATTTATCCATTTTATTTCGTGTTCTTGTTTCTGTTTCATTTTTTTTTTCTGTTCTGTTATTTTCATGATCTTGTTTCATCTCGTCTTTCTATTCAATTCGTGTTCTATTCTTTTCGTGTTCTTGTTTCCGTTCGTGTTCGTGTTCGTGTTCGCATTCGTGTTCTTGATTACGATCTGGAATTTCGTGTTTAGGGTACGAATCTGATCTGCGATTTTTTGTTTTGTCTCTTGCTACTTCGTGTTCGTTCATCCTCGTGATTTAGGGTTACGAACGTGAACTGTGAAGTCGCCCTAATTATTCAAAAAAAAATAAAAAAAAAAACAAAAGAAAAGAAAAGAGGAGAAAAAAAAAAGAAAGGGAAGAGAAGAGATCGGTAAGCCGCGAAAAAAAAAAAAAGAAAAAAAAAAAAAAGAAAAAGAGTACAAAAAAAAAAAAAAAAAAAAAATCGGCTTAAGTTTTTTTGTTCGTTTTGCATTGTCCATGGTCTAAGGAGTCCGAAACTGATCTTACTCCATAGTGTGAAAAAAATATCCGAAAAAATTCGGTTTTTGTGCTGTTCGAAACCTATCTTCTGTGATCGCTGTTTCTTGGGATAAACTTTGTTTCCATCTTCAATTGGCTCATATTCAAAAAAATATATATATATATATATATTCGTGATTATTTTTTATTATTCCTCTCGAAATCTGATTTCTTGTTTCGTTTGCCCTCGTCGTATATTTTCTTGAGATCTGTGTCATTTTTTTTTATTACTTCCTTGTTTCTAGAATCTATTGCTGGCTGGGATAAAACAAGGTCGTGTCTTGATTTAGTTCACTTAGTTCTTGAAAGAACTTGAAAGGGAAAACAATTGAGGTAAAAGGCAAGAGTGTGTGAGACTAATTTCGGGAAAAAGCCAATCAGAGTGAAACACGAGCGGAGTGACAATTTTTGAGCGTAAACACGTAAGGGAGTGTGTGAGGTTTTACCACTAATATTCTTGTTTTGCAGCACATTAAAATGGATGACTCAACACCTAGAGGGGAGGCAGATAACACAACCTTTATGTTGCAGGCCATGCAACGACAGTTTGAACGGTTAAATTTGGTGTTGGGGGAGGTACGGGATAGGATGGATCAACAAGATGTAGTGATTCAAAATCTGCAAGGTGGGCGTGATGGGAGGAGACGTGAGCCTAGAGTTGAAAATGAGTATGAGATCGAAGAAGATGAAGAGGATGAGGAAGACATAGTATCTGATGTTGGTAGGGGAGGAATGGGTAGACCTAGAGGAGGTAGGCGTGGAAGAGGACCTAGGGGGAATCCACGGGGTCGAGATGGGGTAGATAGGAACCTTGGGAGCATCAAAATGAAAATACCATCTTTCCAAGGGAGGAATGACCCTGAAGTGTATTTAGAGTGGGAGAAGAAAATAGAGTTGATTTTTGATTGTCACAACTACTCAGAGGAGAAGAAGGTGAAGCTGGCAGTAATTGAATTCACTGATTATGCAATTATTTGGTGGGATCAATTAGTGACCAATAGGAGGAGGAATCATGAAAGACCTGTAGAAACATGGGGTGAGCTGAAAGCTCTCATGAGGAAGCGTTTTGTACCTAGCCACTACTACAGAGACCTCTACCAAAAGTTACAAAACCTTTCACAAGGGTCCCGGAGTGTGGAGGAATACCATAAGGAGATGGAGGTGGCTATGATTCGGGCTAATGTAGAGGAGGATCGAGAGGCCACAATGGCTAGATTTTTAAGTGGTTTGAATAGGGATATAGCCAATGTAGTTGAGTTGCAGCATTATGTGGAGGTAGAGGACATGGTGCACATGGCTATGAAGGTGGAGAGGCAATTAAAAAGAAAGGGGGCAACAAGGTATACTTCAGTTTCTAGCACTCCTTGGAAACCAAAGTGGGAAAGGAATGACCGAGCTGTAGTAAAGGGAAAGACCGAACCACCTAAAGAAAAAGATGAGGGGACTAGCAAGAACAAATCCAAAGTAGAGTTGCAACCCTCAAGGAATAGAGATATCAAATGTTTTAAATGTTTGGGTTTGGGGCATATAGCATCTCAATGTCCAAACAAGCGGGTGATGATTATGTGTGACAGTGGGGAGGTGATGACTGAAGGTGAAGACGATAGTGATGGAGTATCTGATGCTAGTGATGATGATGGATTGGAATACCCCGTAGAAGGTGAGTCTCTTGTTGCCAGGCGTGCTCTCAATACACAAATGAAGGTAGATGATATGGAGCAGCAGAGAGAAAACATATTTCATACTAGATGCTATGTAAATAACAAGGTGTGTAGTATGATTATAGACGGGGGAAGTTGCACCAACGTAGCTAGTACCACTTTAGTTGAGAAGTTGAACTTACCTTTGCTGAAGCATCCTAGACCTTATAAGTTGCAGTGGTTGAATGAGTGTGGAGAGGTTAAGGTCAGTAAGTAGGTTTTGGTGGCCTTCTCTATTGGGAGGTATAGTGACGAGGTGCTTTGTGATGTAGTTCCTATGCATGCTGGCCATATTTTGTTGGGGAGGCCGTGGCAGTATGATAGGAGAGTGATGCATGATGGGTTTAGGAACCGATATAGCTTTGAAAAAGATGGGAAAACAATCAAGCTTGCTCCTTTAACCCCAAAACAGGTCTATGAGGACCAACTGAAACTAAAAAGTGAGGTTGAGCAAAAAAGAAACATGAGAGAAAAGAAAAATGAGAGTGAGAGAGAAATTTCAAGAAAAAGAGAGAGTGAAAAAGAAAATAGAGAAATAGGTGAGAATAAAGAAAAGGGAGTGGAGTCAAGAGAGAAAAAAGAAAGAGAGTCTATAGAGAGAAAAGAAAAGACAAAATTGAGTTTTTATGCCAAAGAGAGTGAGGTTAAGAGGGCATTTTTAGCAAATCAGCCTGTGATTCTTCTTGTTTACAAAGAATGTTATCTTAATCTTGATGAAACTAACCAATCTCTTCCTAGTTTGGCTGTTTCTTTGTTGCAGGAGTTTGAGGATGTATTTCCAGAGGAGATGCCGAGTGGGTTGCCGCCCATTAGAGGCATTGAGCATCAAATTGATTTGGTACCCGGGGCTGTTATTCCAAACCGACCAGCCTATAGGAGCAATCCGGAGGAGACAAAGGAGCTTCAAAGGCAAGTTGAAGATTTGATGAGCAAAGGGTACGTAAAAGAGAGCATGAGCCCATGTGCAGTACCAGTGCTACTAGTGCCAAAGAAGGATGGGACTTGGAGGATGTGCGTTGATTGCAGAGCTGTCAATAATATCACGGTAAAGTATCGCCATCCCATTCCTCGTTTAGATGATATGCTTGATGAATTGCATGGTTCATGTATTTTCAGTAAAATAGATCTTAAAAGTGGATACCATCAAATAAGAATGAAAGAGGGAGATGAGTGGAAAACTGCATTTAAGACTAAATATGGACTTTATGAATGGTTAGTTATGCCATTTGGACTTACAAATGCACCTAGTACTTTCATGCGGTTAATGAACCATGTATTACGTGCATTCATAGGCAAATTTGTAGTCGTCTATTTTGACGATATCCTAGTGTACAGCAAGAACTTAAATGAACATATTGAACATTTGAGATGTGTGTTTGGTGTGTTGAAATCTGAAAAGTTGTATGCTAATTTTAAGAAATGTACTTTTTGCATGGAAAAAGTTGTTTTTCTTGGATATGTTGTTAGCACAGAAGGTATTGAGGTGGATGAAGAGAAAGTCAAGGCCATCAGGGAGTGGCCAACGCCTAAAGGTATCACTGAGGTAAGAAGCTTTCATGGTTTAGCTAGCTTTTATAGGCGTTTTGTTAAGGATTTTAGTACACTTGCTGCACCACTCACTGAAATCATTAAGAAGAATGTTGGGTTTCATTGGGGAACTGAACAAGAGAATGCTTTTGCTACTATTAAAGAAAGGCTATGTTCTGCACCTGTGTTAGCATTACCTGACTTTAACAAAACTTTTGAGATTGAATGTGATGCTTCAGGTATAGGGATTGGAGCCGTTTTGATGCAGGATAGGAGGCCCATAGCCTTCTTCAGTGAAAAACTAAGTGGGGCTGCCCTAAATTACCCTACTTATGACAAGGAACTTTATGCTCTTGTTCGCTCTCTAGAGACATGGCAGCACTACCTTTGGCCTAAGGAGTTTGTGATCCACACTGATCATGAATCATTGAAGCATCTTAAGGGACAAGGTAAATTAAATAAGAGGCATGCTAGATGGATGGAATACATTGAGACTTTTCCTTAGGTCATTCGTTACAAGCAAGGTAAGGAAAACATTGTTGCTGATGCTTTATCTCGACGGCATGTACTTCTTACTTCTATGAGTGCTAAAATGCTTGGGTTTGAATATGTGAAAGATATGTATGCCAGTGATGCTGATTTTTCTAATGTGTATTTGGCATGTGATAAAGCGGCATTTGGTAAGTTTTTTAAGCATGATGGTTATTTGTTTAAAGAAAGTAAATTGTGTGTGCCTCATTGTTCAATGCGAGAATTGTTGGTGCGAGAGGCACATGGTGGGGGCTTAATGGGACACTTTGGTGTTAGGAAAACCTTAGAAATTTTACATGAACATTTCTTTTGGCCTAGGATGCGACGAGATGTCATTAGAATCTGTGGTCGGTGCATTACATGTAGAAGGGCCAAATCTAAGGTTTTACCACATGGGTTGTATACACCCTTACCCGTCCCTAGTGAGCCGTGGGTAGACATATCTATGGACTTTGTTTTGGGGCTGCCTAGGACAAAAAGAGGTAGAGATTCTATTTTTGTGGTGGTGGATAGATTTAGTAAGATGGCACATTTCATTCCATGCCATAAAACAGATGATGCCACAAACATAGCTGATTTGTTTTTCAAGGAGATAGTACGACTCCATGGTATGCCTAGGAGTATTGTTTCGGATAGGGATGTCAAATTCCTCAGCTACTTTTGGAAGGTTTTGTGGGGAAAATTGGGTACCAAACTTTTATTTTCCACTACTTGTCACCCACAAACTGACGGACAAACTGAAGTAGTCAATAGGACTCTAACTCAACTCCTACGCACTATCATTCAAAAGAATTTGAAAAGTTGGGAGGACTGTTTACCATTTATCGAATTTGCTTATAATAGGAGCATGCATACTACTACTTCTCATTCTCCCTTTGAAATTGTTTATGGTTTTAATCCACTTACTCCTTTAGATTTAATGCCTTTACCTGTTGATGTCAGGAGTAGTTTGGATGGACACCAAAAGGCTGAATTGGTGAAGTCAATTCATGAGAGAGTACGACTTCAAATTGCACAAAAAAATGAAAAGTTTGCTTCCCAAGCCAATAAAGGGAGAAAGCGTGTCACCTTTGAACCCGGAGACTGGGTGTGGGTTCATCTGCGCAAAGAAAGGTTCCCAGCTCATAGACGGACTAAATTGCATCCTCGAGGGGATGGACCTTTCCAAATCCTTGAGAAAATTAATGATAATGCCTATAAAGTGGATCTTCCAGGTGAGTATAATGTTTCTGCAAGTTTCAATGTTTCTGACCTTTCTCCTTTTGATGTAGGTGATGATTCGAGGTCGAATCCTTTTGAGGAGAGGGGGAATGATGGGAACCATAGTGGACCAAAGCTTAAAGATGATCATTTGCAAGTTCCAGATGGGCCAATCACAAGGTCAAGAGCTAAGAAGATCAACGAAGCAATGCAAGGACTGGTGCAATCCACTTGGGAAAAGTTCAGAAACTTATTATGCAAGGCCCCAACATTTAACATGGGCTTGAAGGAAGAAGAATCAGTTCTAGTTCATGTGATACAAGCTACAGAAGGGGTGGAATAGCTTATTGGGTTTTTATAGACTTTAATTTTTATGTTTCAATGGTTTTGGCATGTGGGCCTATTTTACCTTTTAAGTAGACATTTATTTAGCTTTAAACATGCAGTTTAAGTTGTTTTGGGCTTGAGTATTTAGTCCATCTTTTATTTTCGTTGAAGGCCTTTTTGGCCCAAGGGTTTCTTAGAAGTGATTAAAAGAAAGAACTTTGTAGCAGCTTGGATAGAACGTTAATGAAATTTATTTTCTGGAGAGCTATTCAGTTTTCTCTGCTTGTTCTTGATTGAACAATTCGAACTTATCAAAGGCATTTCCTTTGTGGCGTTCACCAAATCTGGGTTCTTGAAACAGGATTTCAACGGGTCTAGATCATCCCTGTGACTTGATTGTTGGCTTTCTTGGGTGAATTACAATCTGATCGTGGGTTCAAGGAATATCAATTCCACGGGTTCACATCAAAGGTTGTCCAGGTCTGTTAGGTAGGCTGCTCCTCCTTTTAGGATGGTATTGACTAGTTAGGGTCTGACCCAATTGGGCTTAAACTTCTCCCTTGGATAAAAAATTGGTGCTCTCAATTCTTTCAAGACCAAGTCACCCTCAGCAATCTTCCTTGGACAATCTTTCATGTTATAGGCCCTAGCTATCCTTTATTGGTATTCCCGGACATGGTTTAATGCCTCCAATCTCTTCTCATCTATCAATGCTAGCTCTTCATACACCCATCTCAACCACTGGGACTCCTTTACTTCAAATTCGGCCATTATCCTTAAGGATGGTATTTCAAGCTCTATTGGTAAAACAATCTCCATTCCATACACCAATGAATATGGTGTGGCTCTGGTGGACGTCCTCATGGATGTTCTGTAACCCACAGTGTGAATGGTAGCTTTTTATGCCAATCCTTATATGTATCTACCATTTTCTATAGTATTGCTTTTACATTCTTATTCGCAGCCTCAACTGCCCCATTGGTTTGTGGCCTATAGGGTGATGAATTATGGTGGGTGATCTTATATTCTTCGAGTAGAACTAGTACCTTGGCTTTAAAGTGAGACCCATTATCAGATATTATCTTATGAGGAACACCATACCTACAGATGATCTTTTACTTGATGAATCTAACCATGTCTTTAGCTTCTTACTTGGTGTAGATGCCGCATCTACCCATTTTGTGAAATCTTCAATATCCACTACAATGTATCTGTTTTTTTTCGAAAAAAGGGTTAATTAAAAAGAAAAAGCCAAACGGCACTGTACAAAGTACAAGGGGCATACCCCAGGATTTACAAAAAGCACAGGAAGAAATGCATCCAGATAATGCAACAAAGGATGGGGAAATCTACGTTAACCCTAGAGAAAGCCCATCCAAACAAATCAACACATCAATCAAACCAACAACAAAAAAAAAGAGGAACAAGAAATACATCATGTCAGCTTCCATAGGACAAAAAAAAGAGGATCAAGACCATGCCCCCACTATGGAGTAAAGGTCCATCTGGCAATGTGCTGTGGAAGATAGGGATCATTCTTCCAAGTAGTTTGTATTTGTAAGGAAATTTGAAGGCAAATGTCTTGTAAAATTCTTTCCTTAGTCTTCACTTCAAGTCTAAAACTTCAAGCATTTCTTTCTTTCCAAATGCTATAGACGACCAAACCAAAGCACATTTTAGGGACAACATGCCGTGGGGTCTTCCCTTTCCACTTGTTCGCTGCCCAGTCCACAAGAACATCCCATGAGGGGGCGGAATATGAGATTTCCAACCTGTTGAGAACTCCCTGCCACACATAAGAGGTATATAAGCAATTAAAGAATAAATGGTCATGAGATTCCAAATTTTTGTGACAAAAAACACAAGCAAGAGGTCCTGGTGTGTATGTATAGATTCTATCATGTGTGGATAATCTATGGAGAATAGCCAACCACAGGATAAAACTATAGCGAGGGATATTACCCGGGAACCTAGTGAGGCCATACCAACGGACTTTGGGATAATGAGTGCGAACATGATCCCAAGTGTTGGCAGAAGAGAACTCATTATTGCCCCTTGTATTTTGTATAGTGCCGTTTGGCGTTTGTTTTATTTATTTATTCACCATTTTCTGAAAAAAAAAAAAAGAAGAGAACTCATTATTAGGGGAAGGTAACCATTGCATCACATCTCTAGAGGCAGTAGGGAGAGGTAAGGCATGAAGTTGGCCTCTAATTTCCATTAATTCCCGAGTGTTTGTAAGGGGCCATCTCCAAGCATTACCATCAATAACATCGGACACTTTGGCATTTAACGGGATGGCGGCATCATATTGGACACTCATCCCGAATCTGACCAAAATAGGCCCCATAGGATGCCAATTATCATACCAAAGAAATGTACCACACCCATTTCCAATTTTATGCCTAAGAATTAGTCTAGCCATAGGCCTAAGTTTAAGGAGCTTTCGCTAATACCAGGAGCATTGGGATAGGGTCTTGACTTCCCAAAAACTTTTTCATTTTAGCATGTAGGTGTGTATCCAGTCATATCCAAATTGACTTGTTTTTAGAAGTAAAAATGGCCTAGATATGTTTGAGATTTAAGATAGAATTCAATTGAGGAAGGTTTTTAAGGCCAAGCCCCCTTCCTTCTTAGGTCTACAAACAATATCCCAAGCAACTTTAGCACCATGACCTTTTTCAATTCCTCCGGTCCAAAGGAATCTACACATTAATTTATCAATATGCGTAAGGACACTTTTGGGTAGAATAAACATGGCAGCCCAATAGTTTTGGATTCCTGCAAGAACCGATTGGATGAGTTGGAGTCTGCCAGCATAAGAGAGAAATTGAGAAGTCCAAGAAGTGATTCTATATGTGATTTTCTGGATGAGATCATCACAGTCTCCTTTTCTTAGTCTAGCGGTGATCAAAGGAACACCAAGGTACTTCAATTGGAGGGACCCAAGAGTAAAAGGGAGATTAAGGCAAATAGCATTGGAAGTGCTCCCCTCTAATCCTGAAATAAACAAACAACTTTTGTTAGCATTAGCTTGCATGCCAGTGAAGTTATAAAATTGATCTAAGGAATTTTTCATAACAGTCGCAGACTGTTCATCACCATTGAAAAATAACAGAAGATCATCAGCAAAACAAAGGTGAGAAATTTTAAGTTTATCACATCTCCAATGGTATTTAAAGTGAGGGGATCTCTGGATGTTATTTTGAATCATTTGGCTAAGAGAATCCATAACAAGAACAAAAAGGTAAGGAGACATAGGATCACCTTGTCTAAGGCCTTTAGCACCCTCAAAATACCCTACCGACTCTCCATTAAAATTAATAGAGTACCTTGGATTAGTAATACAGGCTCTAATCCACCCTTGCATCCTAGGCGGAAAACCAAGGACATCAAGGAGATCAAGTAAAAATTCTCAATTAACGCTATCGTAAGCTTTCATAAGGTCAACCTTTGCAACAGCTCTAGGATGGCCAGAAGGCTTATGATAGTCCCTCATAAGATCCTGGGCGAGAAAGACATTGTCACTAATTTTCCTCCCTATAATAAAAGCAGATTGGGCATTATCCACCAGAGTAGGTAAAACTTCTTGAAGTCTCTTGGATATAATTTTAGATATGCATTTGTAGATTGTATTACAACACGAGATAGGCCTAAATTCACTCATCTTCGAAGGATTGGGAATCTTGGGGATAAGAGCAATAAGTGTAGCATTTGACTCAGTTAACAGTTGGCCCGAAGTAAAAAAATTCTTTGATAGCTTTTGTAACTAAAGGTCCGGTAGTTGTCCAGGTTTTCTTAAAAAAAATGAGCATTATAACCGTCAGGACCCGGAGCTTTATTACTGTGGATACTAAGGAGGGCTTCCTTAATATCATCATCTCTAGTTTCATTGGGAAACCTATTCGTGTTGATCGCATAACTGCAAGTAGAAGGCGTATAACCTATGCTCGTGTTTGCATTGAAGTTTCTGCAGACTTTGATTTTTTCAATGAATTCCATATTGAGTCAGAAGACGAGGAGACTGGCAATCCTATTAGAACAAAGATCAATTTGGAATACCAATGGACCCCGGTTCGATGCAAAAAGTGCTCCCAGTTTGGTCATGATTGTTCTCGGTCTGCGTCTCTTGGTCTGAGCCATCAAGATCGTCACCCTCTCAAGAGAAACGGTAAGGAAAAGGGGACCTGGCAAGTTGTCTCAGGCAAGGATAAAGGTATAAAGACTGTTGTTGACTACACTTCTGGCCGTACTAAAAACACGAAAGGCTTGGTTACTCCGCTTGCGAAGGATAACCGGTTTGAAGCCCTTTCTCAGCTTTTGGAAGATCCTGATCCTAAACATGTCAAAGTTGATACCATTGCTTATCCATCTGCCCGGACATCTTGTCCCGAAGCTAGCTCCTCTTACCAGGCAGATGTCCCTCGAGGTGAGACTAGAGAGGAAACCACCTTTCCCATTTGTGTGGATGACGATGATGACTGTATTAGTGATTATGGACTAGCTAGTGAGGACGGGACCCCTTTAAGGGGTAGTCACCTATCCAACAGACAAAAAAAGAAGGAAGCTAAGATGAAATTCCAAAGGACGACAACGATCCTGAGGAGGCTCTTGCATTGGGTTGTTGGTTGTCTCTTGTGTTTGGTTCATTCCATGTAGCTAGTTAGTGCTTGTTGCTCTTTTTTCAGATGTTTAGTTTGGCTCTTGTAGCATGATAGTTGCGCTTATTGTAATATCCTAGGGTATGGCCCTTTTTTGGAATCTATTTACCATTTTTCCGAAAAAAAAAAAAAAATATCATCATCACTGGGGATGTCATCCATACTGTTAGCTGATTCCGTAGGTATACGCTTATGGAGGATCTTTCTTAATTCACTAATGCCAGGGTAGGGGTTAGCCGCTGCAGTGCCAAGCATGGATTTAAAATATCTAATCGCTTCAATTTTGGCTTCCCCTTCATTAGTGGTCTTGGTACCATCAGGTTTAATAAGGGACACAATACGTTTGTGGTTCCTTCGGTTTTTAACAGCATTATTATGAAAGTAAGAAGTGTTCTTATCCCCGGCATCAAGCCATTGAATTCTAGATTTTTGCCTAATTATCTCTTCTTTGAAATGAGTGGCTTGTAAAAAAGCTTGCATAAGATCTTTTTCAAGGATTCTAAGGGAAGTATCACTAGGGTTTTTGTCTAGGTTCCTTTGACAAAGCCAAAGGTCTTCCCTAGCTTTATTAGCTAAAATTCTCTCTTTACCTAAGGAATCCTTAGTAAGAGTTTTAAGGGCACCTTTAAGGTTCTTTAATCTATGAAATAATTGAAATTGGAAAGTGCCTTCTATGTGTCTGGCCCAAGAAGTGCTGACAGTATCATTAAATTTTTCCATCTCAGTCCAATAATTGTAAAACTTAAAGGGTTTACCTTTCCGTTCAGCAAAAGGAGAAACATTGACTATAATAGGAGAGTGGTCAGAGATACCAGAGGGGGGAAAATCTGCATACGCTAAGGGAAACAAGTTCAGCCATCTGGTGTTAACAAGCGCTCTGTCCAACTTTCTTTTGGTAAAATGAATTGAGTCAAATTGCCGGTTACACCAAGAGAAAAAGATACCTGTAAACCTAAGATCTACAAGACAAGTAGCATTCACAAGATCATTAAATTCCACAGCTCCTTGGTCTCTCCTTGGATTACCCTAAAAAATTTCATTAGAATTTAAGACGGAGTTAAAGTCCCCAAGACTAATCCAAGGGATATCACCAATAGAAGCTGCAATATTTCTCAAGGTAGACCAAAGGGGCCTCCTACCTTGAATAATGTTAGAGCCATAAATAAAAGAAGCTTCAAAAGACTGCAATTGGTCTAGAGATTCAATTTTAACATGGATAACTTGCCTAGTACATTGTAAGACAGTTAAAGTGACTTTATTAGGGTTCCAACCAACCCAAATTCTATCCATAGAATCTGGTTGGCTATTAGTGATAAAACACCAATTAGGAAGCATGGTCCTTTGTATTTTGTCTTGATTGGGCATTCTCACTTTGGTTTCAACAATACCCATAACATCAATTTTGTGAGTAAAAACAATCTTAGAAATTTCTTGTTATTTCATGGCCTGATTAAGTCCACGAATATTCCAGCAACTAATAATCATTAACGGCATTTAGAATTGTGCTTTTTCTTACCTGAAGAACCCCCGGATTTGTTCTTCTGTTTATTGGAATGACCTAGAGAGACCTTAGTGCTAGAATGTTCCAAATACTTCTTTAGTGAAGGCACCTGCACTGAGTGATCTTCATCATCACTTGAGGCCTCATTGGAGGTTGGGATTTTGAAAAAAGAATTGGAGTACCCAATTTGAGAGTTTATGACCCCGGGATTTATATCCTATATCATATGGTCCATGGGACTAGTGGTGATCTCTGAAATTTGTAAATTGGTGACTTCCAGTTCTTTCTGTGTTTTAGTGTTCACACAGTTACCTTGGTTAATAGAAGTATCAATCACTTCAGGAGTATGATTGACATGCTCCTCATGATATTCGTCCTCTTGGGCAGTGTTATTGACGTCCAACGTTCTAGTATCAGGAGTATGAGTAGCTTCATTAGGGTCAGCATGTTCATTAGGATGTATATTACTCCTAGGATCATTCTCATCATCCTCCAGCACTAAGAATTGGTTGCTCACAATTGTTTTCTTTGTGCCTGAATGGAACATTCCTATAATATTCCCACGTACCTCTGATTGTTGGGGATGCAGCCTTTGAGTAGTATCAACAGGTTGAGTGATCACAGTTTCAGTAGAAGAGGAAGGGCAGTTAGAAGGATCCAACTCAGTAGTGTTCTTACCTTTCCCTTTGGTCTTCCAAATACCAATAGAATGATCATTGGAGATCTGCTTAAGAGAATCAGTGGAGGTCTTTTGGCCAGAATGTGGTCTAAGTACTCTATTGCAATCGTGACCAAATGTCTTACATTTGGCACATCGAATGGGGCTCCATTGGTAATCGACCTTGACGGTAATCAACTTCACTCCTCCATAGTCGGGTCCTCAACTTCAATGTCAAATTCCTTTATCAGGTCAAATTCTGCATCAACTTCCACACACATTCTAGCATAGTCAATCCGTCGACATGAAGCAGTCATCCTATGGACATGTAGGGGTTTTCCGATTGCACTAGCTATGAAGCTAAGTCCTTCAGGATTCCAGTACTCAAGGGGAATATTGTAAATGTTAACCCAAACAGGGATAGTAGACTATTTTGCCTTAGTCAGCTCCAATCCTGGTTGCCAATTTCTCAGAATTATGGGATGTCCAGCTATGTACCAAGGCCCCCCTTCTAGCACTGCAACACTTTCATCTTGAGAATTGAATCTGAAGAAGAAATAGCCTGATTCCATAGCTAACATATCTTGGAGTCCCAATTTATCCCAGAGTCTAGATGAAGCAAATTTCACCAAAGAGTAGGGAAGCTTCTTACCTATGAAGTGCCCCACAAGAGTATACTCCCAAGCTTTGCTACCTTGATCTGTCAATGTCCTAGGCACCCTAAGTTTAATTCTGGCCATATCTCTCTGATGCTTGATATAATGGACTTTGAACTCTGTAGCTATTTTGGGTTGCAATAGTGAAACCCAGCTTGTCTCTTGGATGTGCTTTACAGAGGAGTTAGTCGTAGCAGAGTTAGCACTATGTAATTTAGCCTTCAGTGCCTCACAGTAGGTAGGGTTCACTTGGGTATCAGACTTGTGTGGGGCTGTGCAAGAACCTTTTGTAACAACTCTAGCCTTAGGAAGAGGAGCCGTGGCTATGTGCTGTGATGAAGTGGTAACATCCTCTTGATTAGTGGTACACGCAACCACATTACCACTCAAGCAGGTAGGCGTAAATAGAGGGCCATTAGGGTCATGTAAAGATAAATTGGTTGGCTTCTGAACATTTGGTGAGGGTGTTGCCACGTGGCAAGCACTACCTTGGATATTTGTAACTTGCAACATGCTCTTAGAGTCATGCAGAGACAAGTTTCCGGATTCTCGGGTAAAAGCATCATAACCCATGTGACTGCCTGCAATGCTATGGAAAGAAGGTGGACTAATGTGGAGCGTATGGGACACGTCACCTGAATTTTGGGGCGTAATCACGTGGACTGCTTCTTCAAAAGGTGGAGAGGTTGAATCCAGTAAGGTACCTGAGTGGTCACCCAAGCCTGCGTGTAGATCACGTGTAACTCCATGCAACTTGCACATATGGTTTGGAACAGTAGCGGCACCTGAATTCATGGGACAACCTGCAGAGCCCATGTGACTACCCGTATCTTTTTGAAAATTAAAATTATCAAAATGACCGTTGGAGGGTGTATGATCTGTAACAATGTTGGTGTGTTTAGGCGCGTGAAGGCCACCTTCCACAAACTTTTCAATGTAAGAGAAAATAGGGTTTTGTGGATCAAAACTTGTACTATTCTCACCTTCAAACATTTTCTTTATGCTGCTATCAGGCACCGCTGAAGTTTTGTAACCAATTGAGTTTTTAGATGGAGTGGCAATGCTAACTGGTTTACCATGGATTTTCCTTTTCAGCAATTCGTTGGAATCTTGAAGTTTAGGGAAATGATGCTCCTCATTAATTTTTATCCCTTCTTCCCGAGCTGGACTGGAGGGCAACTCTTCCCAGTCCTCATAAATTTCCAGATCGTCTTCAGAGAGGTCATTACGATTGAACTTTGTAAGATCAATAATACCTTCATTTCTAATTGCATAAACAGCTGATTTGGAGGGATCCGAGATTATAAAATCCTTGTCCACTGGTCCAGAGCTTACATTCCCCTTAAATGTCAAAGTGTTAACAAAATTTTCCCCTTGACCACTCACCTGAGATCTAGCTGGGGTAGGATGCATGGCCCTGCGGGTCAAGTGAGGAGTAGATGCATTGGATATGGAAAGAGAACCAATGGAGGAATCCTTTCTCACTTGTAGATCAATACCCTCTCTATGTGTAGCCAAAGGACCAGTAGGTTGGTGGTTATCTACAGGTTGGGTAACTTCTTTAGTTTCACCTTGAACATGGGACTCAGCTTGAATCATAGTTTTGTCATCCTTACAAATTAGGACTTTCAAAATGGAGGGAACTTCATTAATATCCCTATTAACCAAAGGCTCATTAAGGACAGAATCCAGAGAATTGGACTTGTTTTTCATTTGTATACTATTGAGCTTTGCTTACTTGACCTTTCATCATGAACACCAAGAGAAAGAGATGGAGAAGAAAATAAGAAGAGAAGAAGAAGAAAGAAGAGAATCATAAAAGAGGTTGATGTTGATGACAGTAAAGGTTACCCAAATTCTAGAGAGAGGTGGGAGCATCTCTCTCTAGACTCCATTCAATGTAATATTCTTTACAATGTATCTGTTCCCATTCAATAACTTTGGTGTCACTTCCCCAAACTGAGAATGGCCAGGGTATAGTGAGACTATAGAGTTCTAACG
Source organism: Hydrangea macrophylla (assembly GCA_033977485.1). Classification (NCBI taxonomy): domain Eukaryota; kingdom Viridiplantae; phylum Streptophyta; class Magnoliopsida; order Cornales; family Hydrangeaceae; genus Hydrangea; species Hydrangea macrophylla. The sequence goes on along the minus strand of CM066982.1, from coordinate 43,370,743 downwards.
GTGCGGTGTCCATGAGATTTGCATGGATTTGACAATGGTGGCATCTCCTTATATACTTACAACAGTCATGCTCCATGGTTGACCAGTAGTATCCATGCCTCACTATCTTCTTTGCTAGCATATGCCCATTCATGTGGGGACCACAAACCCCAGCATGAATCTCCTCCATCATCTTTTCAGCTTTACACTTATCGAGGCATAGCAAGTTCTTCCCTATGTGTGATCTTCTATACAATTCTCCTGTATGTATGACAAACAGGGCTGACAACCTCTTTATCCCTCTCTTATCTTTTTCTGTGGCTCCTTCAGAGTTCTTATGTTCGCTTATAAATTTTCAAATGTCACTATACCAAGGTAGCTCTCCTTCATTTTCAAGGTTAGTGAGAACACAATAGTAAGAGGGGTTTTCTTTTCTCTCTATGATCAAGGGTCTCATGGTTACTCCTACAGGTATCTCAATCATTAAGGCTAGGTGGCTAAGGCATCAGCGAATTGGTTCTCATCTCGAGATAGGTAGAAGAAGGTAATCTCTTTAAATTTTGCTTGTAAGTCCTCCAAGTATTCAGGTTGCCCTTGTTACTTGTTGGGCATGATTTGGTTTGGTTTGGTTGTTAGCTTCTTGCTTCTTGTCCTCATGTTTTGAGCTCATTGTTTTTATCCTGGGGTTTGCCCCTTGTACATTTTGTACATCCTTTTTTGGAATATATTTACCATTTTTCGAAGAAAAAAAAAGTCCTCCAAGTACTTGTGGTAAGGCTTCAACCTCTCCTCTTTTACTTTTCAATCTCCCCTAGCTTGTGAAATTATCAAATTGGAATCTCTAAACACCTCAACTCTTTTTGCCCCTAGTCTTAATGTCATCTCCAATCTAATCGTGGCCTCATATTCACTAACATTATTGGTGACAGTGAAATTTAACTTGATAGCGAACAACGCATGAGCACCGTCCATAGATACCAGCAATACTTTGACTCCATATCCTCTCTGATTGGCGGCTCTGCCACAGTTAACCTTCCATATATCTTGAGTAATAGTCATTAGATCCTCATTAGGGAACAAGAATTCTCTAACATCATCCCCATCTATTACTTGGTTAGCTAGGAATTTTGGCTATCGTTCTTCCTTTGATGGATTTCCTGACGACAAATTTTAAGCCAAATTCTGCGAGCATCACAATCGGGCAATTCTTCCTATCTTTTTTTTTTTTTTTTTCGGAAAATGGTAAATATATTCCAAAAAAAGGATGTACACATGTACAAGGGGCATACCCCAGGATGATCAATAAGCACCAAGCATAAGGACAAGTGGCAAAGCAAACCACTGAAAAAGCCACATCAAGCTCAAAACAACTCCCAATTCAAACACAAAGACTAGCCAAGCATAAACTTGCTAGATCAACATCAAGGAAGAGAAACAAGACAAAACAATACAAAAATCAAAACAAAAAAACAAAAAACCTAATTCCATTTACCCAACAAGGCATCAAGGTGATTGTGCCTTTTCCAAACGGTTCTAATTTGAGCATAAACTTGTGAGACAAAATTCTTCAATAATTGTTATTTAGGTGTTGAGTAACTCTTAAAAGTTCTATTATTCCTTTCTTTCCACAGGCCGTAGATGGAAACTCCCAAGCAGATTCTAGGGATCATATGCTGAGGCGTCTTCCCCTTCCAATGATGGATCATCCAATTGATAGTACTATCCCAAGGGGTGCCATTCCAAGTTAAGTCACATCTAAGCATCAAGCCCTGCCAAATGAAAGTAGAATAATCACAATCAAAGAAAAGATGATTATGAGAATCCATGTGTCTAAGACAAAGAGCACATGCAAGGGGACCTGGAGTAAAATTACAAATTCTATCCTGAGTAGCTAGCCTTTTCTGGATGGCAAGCCAAAGAATAAAATTTTGTCGAGGAGTACATCCTGAGTGCCAAGTAAACTGGTGCCATGGGACAACAGGATTAGAAGGTCTAATATGGTTCCAAACATGGGAGAAGTTAAATTTACCATTAGGAGATGTTGTCCAAACAATGTTATCATGCAAGTCAGTAGGCTTATAAAAGATGGACAACATATCCCTAACTTCATTGAGGCCAATGGAGTTCGATCCAGGCCAATTCCATTCAAGATGAGAAATGATAGTAGCCACTTTAGCATTAGGAGCTATAGCGGCATCATAGGCAATTCTACTAGTATACTTCTCGAACAAAGGCCCACAAGGAAGCCAATTGTCAAACCAAAGGGAAGTATGCACTCCATTACCAACTTTATGCCTGATTAAAGGTCTGGCAATGCTTCTAAGCTTCATGAGCTTTCTCCAATACCAAGAGCATTGTCCGGGGGTTTTAACCTCCCAAATGCTTTTAGTTTTGATCATATACAAATAGACCCATTTTTTCCATAAAGAGTTGTTTGTTGGTTCAAGAAGGTTTCCAATATGTTTAAGGTTAAGCACTTTATTTGTAAGGAAAATATCCTTAAACCCAAGACCCCCTTCAGCTTTGGGTTTGCAAACATTAGCCCAAGCCACTTTAGATCCATGAAAATTATCAGTAGTGCCACTCCAAAGAAACCGTCTCACAGCTTGATCTACCTGCTTAAGAACACTTTTAGGAAGAATAAACATACTAGACCAATAAAGTTGAATACCAGATAAGACAAAGTGGATAAGTTGGGTCCTACCAGCAAAAGAAAGGGCTTTGGACTTCCAAGAGTTAATCCTAGAGCAAATTTTAGTGACAAGATCTTCACAATGGTGTTTTTTCAATTTAGAAGTAATTAAGGGAACACCCAAATACTTTAAAGGAAGACAGCCCTTGGTAAATTGGAGAATACTAATTAACTCAAAAGCCAAAGGTTCATCAACACCAGACAGGAAAAGACAACTTTTAGAGTTATTAGCTTGAAGACCAAATAAATCAAAAAATTGATGCAGGGTCTCTTTTATAACTTTAGCAGACTCCACATCCCCGTTTAACAGAATGATTAAATCATCCGCAAAGCAAAGATGGGAAATCTTCAATTTATCACATTTCCAATGGAAAGCGAAAAGACGATTTTGGATGTTGAACTGTAGTAATTGGCTAAGGGCATCCATAATAATGACAAACAAGTACGGAGAGATGGGATCACCCTGTCTAAGCCCTTTCGCACCCTCAAAATACCCTATAGATTCTCCATTAAAGTTAATGGAATACCTAGGGGTAGAAATGCAAGCTCGGATCCATTTCCTCATCTTAGGGGGAAAACCCAAAACTTCAAGAAGATCAAAAAGGAAAGTCCAATTAACATTATCATAAGCTTTCATGAGGTCAACCTTAGCAGCAGCCCTTGGCTTACCACCAACCTTATGATAGTCCCGCAAAAGGTCCTGAGCTAACAACACATTGTCACTGATTTTTCTCCCTTTAACAAAAGCAGATTGGGCTTGATCAATAATATCAGGGAGAACCTTCTGGATTCTATTAGATAAAATCTTTGAAATACACTTATAGATAGTATTACAGCAAGAGATAGGCCTAAAGTCCCCCATCTTAGATGGATTAGGGACTTTAGGGATCAACGCTATAATAGTAGCATTAGACTCCTTAAGTAATTCACCATAAGTAAAGAATTCAATTATGGCATCATTAACTTCAGGGCCAACAATATTCCAGGAGTTTTTTAAAAAATGAGCATTAAATCCATCTGGACCAGGAGCTTTATTATCATGCAAAGAGAAAAAAGTCTCTTTAATCTCTACTGATGAAGGAATACTATCAAGACATTGGATAAAATTTTCAGGGATCCTTTTGTGAATAAAGGACCTTAAAAATTCTATCCCAGGGTAGTTATTACTAGCAGGTGAGCCAAGGAGATTCTGGAAGTATCTTATGGCTTTAGTCTTGGCTTCATCAATAGTACAGGTAAATTGGCCATCAGGCTTTTCCAATTTAAAGATTCTTTTCCTATTTCTCCTTTCTTTGATAGAATGAAAAAAATATCTGGAGTTCTTATCACCACATTCAAGCCACTGCAATCTGGATTTTTGTTTAAGAGTTTCTTCCTCAATCCAAATAGATTGAAGAAAATTTTCCATGCACACTTTTTGTTGTGAGATAAGATTAGTATCATGAGGGTGATGAAGAAGCTCAGACTGGACATTTTCCAGATCTTCCCTAGCTTTATCAACATTTATTTTTTCTTTTCCTGTAAAGGATCTACTAAATCTCTTCAACTCATGTTTGACAAATCTAAGTTTATGGCAAACTTGGTATTGAAGGGTACCTCTGACACTAGTATTCCAAGCCTGGGATACAGTTTCGGGATATTGATCCAGTTGGGTCCAAAAATTAAAGAATTTAAAAGACCTACCCTTTCTCCTGGTAATTTTATCCACATAAGTAATAAAAGGGGAGTGGTCAGAAATACCTGGCTTATGAAAGTGAGTGTAGGAATAAGGAAAATTATCCATCCAATTTTGGTTGACTAAAGCCCTATCTAACTTTCTTTCAGTGAAGTCAGGTCTCCCAAACCTCCTGTTACACCAAGTGAAAAACTCACCAGAATATCTCAGGTCAGAAAGATTTAATTGGTTCACAAGATTTCTGAAGTCAGAGATATCGGAATTCACACAAGCATTAGGATTAGAATTTTCATTCGATTGTAAAACAACATTAAAATCCCCCAATATTATGTGATTAGAGGTAATAGGACTAACAGTAATAGACTTTAAAGAATTCCAGAGGTCAACTCTTTCGTGTCCATTGTTTGAACCATAGACAAAAGAAGCCTCGAGGGAAATAAGTTTATCATCACTTTCAATGAAAGTATGGATAAGTTGAGAGGAAATTTTCAAAATAGATAGATGAACTTTATCGGGATTCCAACCAACCCAGATTCTACCAACAGTATTAGGAGTGCTATTAGTTACAAAGTTCCAATCTTTAATAATATTCTTGATAAAATCTTCATTGGCTTGTCTAACCTTAGTTTCAACAATACCAATCACATCTATATTATTTCGGTAAATAAATTTTGCAACCTCAGATTGTCTAAAGGGTTGGTTGAGACCCCTTATATTCCAAGAGCAGATTATCATTAAGAACGTTTGCGGGTTTTTTTCCTCTTTCTTGAGGAATTACTGTTTTTACTACCCTGTGAATGAGTATAGATATTCTTACTTGTAGGAGAAAGAAGGTTATTAGAAGTCTGACCTGGCTCCAGAGATGGTGCTTTAATAGTCTCCTCAGGGCTGGATTGAAAACTAGATGACATAGAAGGAACAGAGTGTATATCCTCAACCCCTGAATCATGTTTCATAGACCCTTTTAAATTTTCTTCGGAATTTGGCTCTATATTGTCTTCACATTGCTGTTGAGCTTGTCCATTTTGGAACTTCAAACCGTCCAATTGTAAGGGGGAAGAACAAACATTAGGAGTCTGCCTATCCTCAACATGAATTTTTGCAATAACTGCTTCTTGGACATTTGGGATGATCCCATCTTCTAGGGATTCTAGGTTATCAATAGGATTACCTTCTTCAGCAGTAGTATCAGTTAAGGAAGAGAAGCTGTTGCTAACAATTGCCAATGCCTTAGGGCTTGAAGGCTTTCGATGGTCTCTGGCTGAGGCCAACCCTGAATTGTCTCCAACAGAGGGACCTTTAGTAGAATCATTCAAAATAGAGGTACTAGTAGAAGCATCATAGTGCTCAGAAGTAATGAGCTTTCCTTTTTCCTTTGTTTTCCAAGCACCCTCCTCCTGTTTTTGGTGTAAATTGGTGGGATTTTGGGCAAGGGCAGTAGCTTTGGGAAGTTTAGCACAGTCGTGCCCAAATCTCTTGCATTTGGCACAACGTAATGGAGTCCACTGGTACTGAATTGGTAGATAAATTGGTTCAATTTCCCCCGTAATTGGATCTTCAAAATCGATCACAAGCTGTTTAAGTAATTCTTGGTTTGCATTCAGCTCAATGCAGATCCGAGCATAAGAAATTCTTCTACCCTCTGCGGTTACTTTTGCAACATGCAATGGTTTTCCAATAGCACTAGCTATGTGGCTTAATCCCAACGGATTCCATAATTCAAGTGGAATATTTGATATGTGAACCCACACTGGTATGGTGGATATAGATTCTTTGGACAAGGTAAGCCCAGTCTGCCATTTCCTCAGAATAATGGGCTGTCCACTCACATGCCATGGGCCACCCTCCAGTATAGCCATACATTCTTCTTCACTGTTAAATTTAAAGAAAAAGAATCCAGAATCTGTGGCCACCATGTCATGCAAACCATGTTTTCCCCAAAGTCTAGAAGTAGCATTTTTAACGAATGAAAAAGGAAGCTTCTTACCTATGAAATATCCCACCAGTGTGTTATGCCACGCATGACTTCCTTCCACAAACACCTCCTTAGGAATGTTAAGATGCTGTCTATTATGTCCATCTCGAGGTTTTATGAAATTAAGTTTAAATCCCAAAGAGCTTTTTGGTTGGACTAAGGCTGCCCAAGACTTAGGTTGAGTAGAGCCAGTTTCTTTTGCAGCTTGAGCTGGCCTGATTCAATGTAGGTTTCTCAAACAAGTACGTCATGGGATCCATTCGAGCTATGATAAACACTGAAAAAGATAGCATGTAGTGCCTAAGTCAGCGGACACCCAAACCAAGGCCCAAAAGGTCTTTTCCAGCGGTGTATACCTGAGCTCATACCCTACCATCCTCTTACTCTGGTAATATATGGCTTTTTCCACATAGCCCTCATCATCCTCTTTAGCTAGCACACATCCTATAGCATCTTTGATCATTGATAGGTATAAGAGTAAGGGTATGCCTTCGACGGGCGGCGATAGGATAGGTGGGTTCTGTAGGTTGGTATGGATTCTCTCAAAGGCTTTTTGGCAAGGTTCACTCCACTCAAATTTCTCCTCATTCTTTAGCAGTTTAAATAAAGGCTCACATGTAGTGGTTAACTTTGAAATGAAGCGGCTTATAAATTAGATCTTCCACCAGAAATTCTTTACCTCTTTCTTCGACTTAGGTGGCTTCATCTCTAGAATAGCTTTGATCTTAGCCGGGTCTACTTCTATGCCTATCCTAACAACTTCCCTGTAGTTACCCTGAATACGCACTTCTTTGGATGCAACCTCATCCTAAATCCCCTCAACCCTTTAAAGAATTTCCTAAGAACTCCTAGGTGATCCTCCATCTCCTTTGCTTTTACTATCATGTCGTCCACATATACTTCTACCTCCTTATGGATCATATCATGCAACAACGTGGTTGCAGCTCTTTGGTATGTAGCTCTTGCGTTCTTTAGCCCAAACGACATCACTCTATAGCAGAACGTACACTAGTGTGTGTGACAAAAGTAGTCTTTTCTCTATCCTCCGGTGCCATAAGTATCTAATTGTACCCTGAAAACCTATCCATGAACAATAGTAGCGTGTCTCCTTATATTCGCACCCTTTCATCTTTCTTAAGTACATGATTGATATTGGCTACCCACTCCGGATACTCAGACACTATTAGGAAACCTGCTTGCAACTGTTTCTCAACTTCTTCTATGATTTTGAGTGCCAACTTGGGCCTCAATTGCCTCAGCTTTTGTTTTACAAGTTTGGATTCAGGAAGAAGTGGGATTTTGTGTTAGACAATTTCAGGGTTGATTCCAGGCATGTCTTCGAAGGACCAAGCAATAACGTCTTTAAATTCTTTAAGTAAAGGACTCAATTCTTGGCTTTCACATAGATTAAGTGTTGAAATGATTTGAACCTTTTGGGGATCCTCCTCAATACCTAGATTTATTGACAAAGGGTCTTCCACCACTTTTTGAGTTGGTTTAATTTCATATTTTTCATTTAAGCATTTTAAATCATTGGGAATTCATTATTTTTATTAATATCTATGCATTCATAGCTAAACACGACGAAGTAAGCAGAATCAGAGTTCATTTTATTAATAACTGGGAAATCTTTAAAAAAACTCGATAGCAGACCTGAGACTAGACTCACCAGACTTCTTACCCCTAGTAACCGACTCAAAAATAGAATGAACAGCAACCTCTGGTCCACTAACAGGTGTGGATCTGGTTATAGTCTCGAAAAACTTAGAAAAGTCTCCTTTTTTGGGTGCGGTGCATCCTCATAATTCCAATTCTTGAGCTCTACCTTGGCTTTCCTGATGAATTTGGAGACGTCCACCTTTTCGCTTTGCAATGCCATCACCTCTTGGTCCTTATCTTCCTTTTCACTTCGTTCATCCCCCCAATAGTAGCTTCATAGGTCCCTAGTCCATGTTCTCAGCCCAGTCTTCTTGAACGACCTTCTTAGCTTGTCCCTCTTCTATAACTTGGCACCATTATTCCTCTCCTAATGGCTCATAATCAAAGAAAATCTCAAAATCGGGGATCCTCTTCTTTATACCATATTGTACCAAGGCTCCGGGAAGCCACAGTAGTAGAAATCCTCCCCTTCTTTGATGAAAGAGCCATTGAGAGTCTTCTTGACAAACTCGGTGCTCTTGGATTTGCTTATTCCCCCTTTCTTCTGAGTGTACCCCAAACCATTCTTGTTCTTTTGCCCAATGAAGTTCATAAATTTGGCTATCCCCTACTGCCACTAGCCTAGGCACATGCCCGGGAAGAATTTCATTTTATTCATAAAAGGAGCTATAACAGGATTTGCATAATCGTCAAGGTATGGTGCAACTTTCCCTAACGACTCTTCCATCCCCAAAGCATTGATCTTATCGAGCTCGAACCCACTAAGAGTAGGATCTTGCTTGGGCATTTGTATCTCGAAGGCAACTCGGTCTTAGGCAGTCTGGATCTCAGAATCTCCAAACTGAACCACTATTCCATCCTCCACAACCATCTTGATCTTTTGGTGAATGGTCAAGGGTGTGTATATCAAACAACTAGGGCCTCCCTAACAGTAAGTTGAAAGAGGCAGCTATGTCAATCACTTGGAATTCTACATTTCCTCTCACAGGTCCATCAACAATTTGTAGACTCATCACCCCAACCACATTTCTCTGAGTATTCTCATAAGCATAGACGGACTGGCCCAATGTTTGCAACTTGTTCATCAGAATACCCAAGGCTTGCAAGGTTTGCAACGGATAGACATTAGGCGAATGACTATTATCAACCAAACCACCAGAACTCTCATCCCCAAAGTTTGAATAGTGACATGGAGTGTCCTATTATGACAAGATCCTTCAGGAAGAAGGTCCTCATCAGTGAAGGATATGATCGGGGTCTCCACCTTAGGCTTAATTAGGGCTACCAATTATCGAGAGTAGTATCGATAAGCGCATCACAACAGTTCATGGTTTCAAGCAACGTCTACCTGTGGTTTGTAGGAGCCATAAGCAAACTCTAAATGGATATGTAGGCCTGAGTCTTCTTACGCTGCTTGAGCACCTCATCTTCTTCTTGTGGCGCACTCACTGCCTTTCCTTTCCCCTTATCTATCTCTCTCCCTGAATGATCTTCCTCTAGTTGTGGTGGCTTGAAATGTCTACCTGTCCTAGTCAAGTATTGAACATCTCCTTTCCCCATATGCATTCTGAAACTCCCCCATTAATCTCAATTCCATCCCAAATGTAATCATCTAAAGGCCGCCCATCCTACCATTTCACTTCTCTAAGGCCAAGGTCCATCTCTTTTAGGTAGAAGAGGTAATCTATTTTGGGGTCTTCATCTACCCGTACTCTTCATCATCATCCAAAAAGTAAACCCCAAAGTCCTCCAAAAGGACAACCACAGGTTCAGGTTCGGTTAGGGTGGTAATGTATATAATCGGGTTATAGGACACTGGGGTGATGCTAAGGAGGTTGATATTTTGTGGTGGAGGAATGACATGGTTATTATGTAATGGGTTACGGGTGATATTTGGTGGCGGCAGGGGTGTTATGACCCCGTAATCAAGGAGGCCTTGGATTTTATAGCAGAGCCAGGTACATCGGTTAGTATTATGACCATGTTCTTGGTGGAAGGCATAATATTTGGTAGGATCATATTTTAGTGGTAAAGGATCTGGGGTTGGCCTAGGGTTTAAGATTTTGTGGTGGCTCTTTTGGATGAGGCGATTCAATATAGAGGATAGTGGTAGGCTGAGGGTTGTGAACTTACTTGGTTGGGATTAGTTATTTCTAGGGTAGGATGAGCCAGTATTTTGGTTATCACTTAGGACATTGACATCGAGTGCATTGTGGTTATTTGAGTAGCTTTCTCCCATGGTTCTCCTCTTCTCTTCTTTCTTGATCTTTCCATCCCTCAAGGCATCTTCTATCTTGGTTTCTACATCAAATAGCTGCTTGAAGGTAGTAATTGGCATGAAACACATGCGCTCGTTGTAGGTGGGTTGCAAATTCTTAATGATCATATGGACCTACTCCTTCTTAGTTGGCCTATTAGTCATTTCGGCAACCTTCTTCCTCCAATAGGTCAAGAACGTGACAAAAGACTCCCGGTTGTCTTTCCTAGTGGTCTCAAGGACTCGTACAGTAACATTAAGCTCGGTGTTCTACGCATACTACTTCACAAATTTAGTCACGATATCTTCCCACAGACGAGTCTTAGAGGATTCAGGAGCCAAGAACCATTACAGGGCTCCTCCAGATAAGTAACGTGAAAATAGCTGGCCCAAATGCTCATTCCCTAACCCCATTTGCCTAAGGGTGGTGACATACATCTTCAAATGGCTCATGGGATTCCCGATCCCATTGAACTTCTCAAGGGTTAAGCATCTTAAACTTATCAGACATTTTGAGCTTTGAAGGCTCGAAGAAGCCTTCCAAGTCTAACAGATAGTCATCAACACCATGGGACTTCCTCAGTACACGTTCTACGCGGTCCAACTTATCTTTCATGATTTTCCCAGAATCCCCGCATACACCGTCATCAAACCAATCCTTCTTGATAGGATTTAGATCAACAGGGTTCTTAGGTGTACTAGGCAGATGAGGTGGTATACATGGATCAACAATAGGTACCCATGTGGATGATCAGCTGCAACTGTTACCCCTGATGGGCCAAAGCATCGTCTAACTATTCTATTCTCTCTTGGTCCTCAACCATATGTATCCCAAATTAGTACCAAATGGAAACGACACAACCAACTCTAAGGTTTATTGGATAACTGGCATTAAATTTGTAGTCAATTTGTACCTTTTCTTATTGTAATTGTTTTGATGGGAGTTTCTTAGCAATTTTATGTTAGTTGAGATGTGATTATCTTTTAGCCTAATGTGGCTATTTCAGTGGTTTGCTTACCACATGTCCTTATGCTTGTGCTTGTTGTTTATCCTGGGGTATGCCCCTTGTACATGTGTACATCCCTTTTTTGGAATATATTTACCATTTTCCGAAAAAAAAAAAACCATATGTATCCCAGTACTTATAGTTCGAACTAATCTTCCAGAACCAGGGGGACAGTCCCAAGAAGGTGTGCTTACGGTCTTCTTTGGAGCTATCTCTAGATAGTCTGCATACCCACGTGCCCAATTTTTTTTTTTTGAGAGAAAAACCTTTTTTAGGAAAACCTTTTTTATATTTTCATTATCTTTTCCTTTTTAGGTTCTATCAGCGCTATGCATGCTTGTGAGAAGGGAAATAGATCATACAACCACCTATTTACACATAGCCATATATTTCCTAGTTGCATCATTGAGTATTCCTTTTCATTCTATGGCCACCATAATCAATGTCACGCTAGTTGTTCTATGCTTGGAACTTCATGTGTGACGGAGTTCATGATAGCGTAGGTCTAATCAGGACTAGCTCTAACAAATAGGATGCAAACAAGGCTATGATTCCTCGTCCTATGGACTCGTGGCACATAATCCTAGTATAACACCTAAGCACAACATCCTCATGTCATGTGGCGAGCATTTCATTTGGGCAAAGTGCTTTCAGTGTTAGACAAGACTATATATATCACGTGTCGTATAGGCTTCCTTATCCTGTCACATAATCCCAATGGGCAAATAAGGTATGTGTGCACACATTGTCATAACAGGTCAAGCCCTAAAGGATTGGGATCTATGCTACTATATGCATCGAGGTGGATAGAGTCAAAGGGTCCCTTAACGAGATGTCCTATATACCCCCCCTTATAGGGTTTGGTATGGTACGTGGACATGTTTGTTATACCTATAGATACATACTAGGGAAGGGAAGTCCTCCATAGGAGTGGCCTGCTCTTAGTCTGTCCCCAGCAGAGTCGCCAACTATGGGTACCTCGACCAAGTGTAGGGCCCAAAAAGACCAAGCCCACTTGATTGATCCCATTTCAAATCTCATGACAATAGCCACGAGTGAGGTTCACCACCCTTTGTTAGCCCTTATTCGATTCGATTGACTTGGATTACTCGTATTTGGATTCCATGGGGTTTTTTATCCCACCCGAAGCTACATCAATGCCCATGATCCATATCCGAGGTTACATGAGCGAGTAATCCAATTATATCCCATAAGGCAAAATTTGGAGAGATCCTCACTATTAGAGTCGCCACTTGGTTTGATCAAGGAAACTAAGAAAATTAAATCTATCATGTCTAATGGAAGAGAACACCTCCCCGTCGTCACCAAAGAACTATGTTCTAGGGTTACAGTACATGAGAGGAAGGAGCTAGATCATGCTAAAACACCCCCTCTTGCCCTGTCCGAAGACAGGCCTCTACTAAGCTTTCAAGGTGTTTGACTAGACAAAGACCGTTTCGTTTATTACTAATGTAGTCCTAATTCAAGTTATAAACAACTAATGAAAGGAAAAGCATGCAAGAAACTGTACATATACATGCAATACACGAGCTAGCGGTAATTCGGGGACTAAACGTATTGCTATGCTCCCCTATGCATGCGAAAGGAAATGAAAGGCAGTAAACATGAAAATCACATTCAAACCCTAAAAAAATAGGAATTATATGCACACGTACCAAATAAGGAAATTAAACCGGTTTTATCCTCCTAATCATGCTTTTAGGTGATCTAGGAAAGCAATAAATAAAAGGGTATAAGGACTTACCCGGGATAGCACATTATTCTTTATTATAGCTTTCTAATTGACATAGTTAGGAAATGCAAGCATAATAACCAAACATAAGCACTAGGTACATGTGTGCATGTGTAGCCCTTAATTGGGATATCCTACTATTCTATGTATGGATTGTGTGCATGTGTATGCATGTATGTACGGATAATCAAGAATAAGATTAAACTAGGTAAATATATGGATAAACAATATTAAGAGGATTAGGGTTTCATGGTCCCTAGTGAGATTGGAATAGCCATGGCTTGGCTACCAATTCCACTAGTGGTGGCCATCCTATGATTGGAATAGGGACCACTAGGGATAGCCTATCCACAAATAGGATAAAAGGCTAACCTAGAAGCCTAGATGATCTAAACTACTAAGAAAGGAAGAGTTACTATGAACAAGCAAGAAAATAAATCTACACTAAGAACTACAAAGATCAAAACTAATAAAAACAAAGAAAGAAAAGAAGGAGAAAGAAAGCTTATCCCAATAACTTCCCTCAGAATCTTCTCCGGCAGAGCTTTGCTGGTACTACAATCTCTAAGATCAGAACCCTAAACCTAAAAGATTAAACGATTCCCAAGAACTTTTTTGAATGCTTCAGAATCCTCCAATGGGGTTTCCTTGAGCTCTCTCTAGTTCTCAGGATTTTCTGGTACCTTGGATGGAGAGGTGATGGCCTCTATTTATAGTTTGGGAATCAGGCTTTATTTTCTGTGTTTAAGCTATGTGGGATGGAAATATAAGCTTTAAAGGGTTGTACCTAGGCTATTTAAGGTGTACCTAAGAGGTTTTGGACATACTTATCTTTGATTGGTCGAATTTGTGCTAGTGTATGTGGGTTGGGACCAAACGGACAGTCAAGATTGCATTCTGGGGTTGAATGCCATAGTGGCTTTCCTAGAGAGCCACACGGCCTTCATAGGAGCCATGCGGCCATCGAGGGAGCCACTCAGCTTTTGAGGAATGCCACTATGGCATTCAGACAATTTTTGGAAGTTTTTGACTCCTATTTGACTTTAAACTTCCTAATACGCCCCAAAATCGACCTAATACCACATTTGAACTCCAAAAACTCCTAGAACTCTTCCATAACCTTTCAAAAACACTCTTTCAATGGAGAACACAATGATGCATCTCTTTTTCCATGGATGGATACATTCCATGGCTTAGATTGGGTCTACTTCTAACATTACGGTTTGGGCAGTCTCTTCTCTCTTCGTCAAGTAAGGCTTAATAAGGACTTCATAGCGGCTACAATCTCTTGGTAGGATTCTAAATATAATGTGTTCAGATTCAACTGTGAAAAACTATGCCCAACTTTCGAAGAATTTTCAACTATGCTTGGTTTCAACTCCAAATCTGAACCTGTGCTTCCCTCTCATCATTCTAGGTATACTTCCTTTCTTTCAACCTTAAGCGGACTGCCTCTACCTGAATGAAGTGAATTCATCATTGGGAATCGTGTAATGCTGTTTCCTCTATTCAGGCTCTTTTCTTTGGATGATCCTACCATTACCTGTGAACACAAATGGGGTGTTCTTGTTTTGTGGATGATGGCCTTCTTCTTGTTTTATGATGGAACCACCACCGCAGATGTGCAACTCATCACCATGGCTCTAGATGTAGGAAAGGGAAAGAATCCCATGATGATGTATGATATGAACCCGTGGAATTGATATTCCGTGAACCCACAATCAGATTGTAAATAACCCAGGAAAGCCAATAATCAAGCCACAAAGATTATCTAGACCCGTTGAAATCCTGTTTCAAGAACCCAGATTTGGTGTGAACGCCACAAAGGGAATGCCTTTGATAAGTTCAAATTGTTCAATCAAGAACAAGAAGAGAAAACTGAATTCTTTGAGAAGAAATAATATTCATTCACATAATCTGCTGTTAAAACTGCTATAAGAGTGTTTTATATCTAATAACCCTAGGGTCCAAAAGGCCTTCAATAAAAATAAAAGAAATGGGCTGGAAGTACTCAAGCCCAAAATAACTTAAACTTAAAGCTAAATAGATGTCCAATTAATGAATAAAATAGGCCCACATGCCCAAAACCAGCGAACATAAATAAAATAGCCTAAGTGGCTTGTATCACATGGATTAAAGCTGGTTTCTCTTCTTCCAAGCCCATCTTGAATATTGAAGTCTTGCTTAAAACATTTGCAAATTCAGTCCAAGTGGATTGCACCAATCCTTGCATTGCTTCCTTGATCTTCTTAGCTCTTGATCTTGTGATTGGCCCATTTGGAACTTGTAAGGGGTCAGCTTTAAGACTCGGTCCATCATGGTGCCCATCAATGTGCCTGGCTGAAACTTTAACTGGTCTAGACAACGCTTCTGCAGGTTCTTTTAAAAACTTTCACGGATCTTTGATAGTGCTACAAGTATGGCTATTCAAACAAACAAGACTTATGAGCCCTCCTAAAAATCCTTCATGGTCCCTATGAATCAATGCAAGATTGGACTATCTAATTCCACGACCTTACTCATGAAGACATTGAATGGAATATATGGATACCGGCAGAAGTCGCAAGTACTGTCGGTCTCAATTATGCCCCGGGACGGATCCAAGGCCGTATACAGAGACCTAGGCGTTACTACTATTAATCCACTTGACTAGAGTCGTCACCTAATTTTTATGGAATCAAGAAACCATGAGCTGACTTGCTCATAATGGAAGGGTACTCACCCTCCATTGCCAGAAAGTGGGCTCAAGGGTATTGGTATGAATGGGGAAGGAGCCATATTCTTGGGCTAAAGCACCCCCTTCTCTCCCTACCTTACGGTAGGCCTTGCCAATATTTTTGTTCTTAATTCATAACTGGTGTTCTTTTCTTAATCATACTACATAATATATACATGGCATAAAGAGCATTTAGGCAAAATCAATCAAGAGATTATGTTCAAGTAGCAAGTTGATGTACATGCGATGATAGAGAAGGATGGTAATACTCACAGTAAGCTGATCCCATTAGGGATCAAATGCAAAGAAAGGAAAGGTGCATGAAATGCGAAGAGAACAAGAGAACTTACTTTGGGGTAACTCATGCAGAGCCGCCATGGCAATCAAAGGTAAACGTGCTATGCAACATGCAACAATCCTAAATAATTTGTCTCTAACAAATAGGCATATAACGGAGGTTATCCTAAAGGATTTGTGTTTTTGATGCAAAAAGTTGTAAACCTAGAAAAATCTCTAAAAAGAAGGATAAAGGAATGTATATGACACATGAACACTAAATCACATGTGGAATAGGCAAGATCGATCCAAGGAGTTGAATCCGAGTCATTCGAATCTCTGCATCAAAATGCCACAAAAAAAAAACCAAGCATTGAAAAGAACAGAAGAAATCCAAACATATTATTGAAATGCAAGAAAGATGAGAGAAATAATCATCAATCAAAATTCCAGATTTGAAGACCTTACAAAAATCACTCCAAAAGTAGGACTAAATAATGAATCAATTCAATTCCTTTTTCAGATCATACGTTCAATGAGTTAGGAAGTTTTTCCAAAAGGTGGGACCTCATTTTCATAAATGGTTTGTGAGTTCTATTCATTTTAAAAGTTTTTGTCCAGACTCATCGACTGAGCTTGCAAAATCATAACTAAATTCATAGAGCACATATGAAGGCCTATCTTATGTCAAAAGAAAGGTATTTCATTGAAGTTAATAGGACAAATACTTTCATAAACCCATATTGAACTTAAGTTTTTTGAAAACTGATTTGACAAAGTCTACTGTTCTAGAAGTTTAATATAAATGATTTCTGCACAAACTTGTCGACTGATCTTGTAAAAATCATAACTTAATAACTTAATTCACAAAACACCAATGACGGTCAATTTTATGTCAAAAGAAATCTATTTCATTGAAGTTTATAGCAAAAATAATTCCATAAACCCAGATTGAACTTAAGGTCTCTGAAAACTAAGTTGAATCAGACTTTGTAATTCTGAAATTTTGATATCATGTGACATGAAAAATATGCAAAGTAGGCAAGCAAATCACTCAAATATTTTTTTTCAAGCTTTTGATCTTTCTTTTCATTATCCTAAAATGGTTTCAAAGCCATGTTTTAGATTTGTTATCAAGAAAAAAAAGTATGATTGTCTCTGTTGCATGATTCATTTACAATAGAGATTTAGAAAATTCTAGCATAGTCTTACTTTCTTCACTCTCTTGAAAGATAATAGTCACGATTCCTCAAAGGGACCGCCCCCCACTTTCGGGGCGGGCCGCCCCGAAGGTGGGGGGCGGCCATAATCTTAGCTTGATCATCTTAAGCGCCAGTGTAATCTTGTCAAGCTAAGAATTACTTCCAAGAAAAGAGTGTCGATCGCATCCTCTAGCCATTTTCCAAAACTTCAATCATAAAATAAATCGTGTTCAAGTATATCAACCATCTTTTCAATAATCTTTTAGAAATAAGTGAGGTTTATCAAAGCAAATCGAATAAATATGTTTTCATCCTTATTCATCCATGAATTTTGAAGTCAAACCTTAAGGGTAATAATGAGTTCTAACCCATGGATAAAATCAAATTTTCTTTAATGAACAATTCTTAGTTCATTTATTTTATCTTGTAACAAAAATGCTTTTTTTTTCTTTTCGGAAAATGGTAAATATATTCCAAAAAGGATGAACAAACAAGTACAAGGGGCATACCCTAGGATAAACAGTAGGATCAAATCATGAGGACATGAAGCAAAGCAAACAACCTAAGGACTGAAGAAGTCCCCTGAAAAACAAAAACAAGAAGGAGACAACACAAAAACAAAAACAAAAAAGGGCTCCTATCTCCAATTATAGGTAAATCTTTCTAAATGTGCATGGTGTTTCCACTTGACTCGGATTTGTGCATTCACTTGAGAGATAAGGTTCTTTAGGAGACTTTCTTTGGTGTGGGAGGTGTTCTTGAAAGTTCTATTATTTCTCTCTTTCCATAAGCTATAGACTGTCACTCCAAGGCACATCTTGGGAAGCATGTGTTGAAAAGTCTTCCCTTTCAGCCTTTGAGCCATCTACTCCAAGTTGTCAATCCAATTCTGACCTTGCCAGATTAAGCCACATCGAAGCGTCAACTCCTGCCAAATAAAAGATGAGTAAGAACAGGCAAAAAATAGGTGGTCATGAGTTTCCATATGCTTATGGCAAAGCATAAAGCTAAAGGACCAGAAGTAAAACTAAATATTCTATCATGAGTAGAGAGTCTATTCTGAGCAGCTAGCCAAAGGGTGAAGCTTTGTCTAGGAATTCCCCCTGAAAACCACACAATATTATACCAAGGGACCACAGGGTGATGAGTTCTCAGATGGTTCCATATAAGGGAAGTGTTGAACATACCATTAGGGGTAGGAATCCACTGCACAGAATCAATGCAACTACTAGGTTGACATTTTAGGTATTGTTGAAACAAAAGTTAAACAAACTAATGAGGATGCTATTAGGAGGAAAACTTTCAAACATTGGGAATTTTATTCTAACAGCAGGCCTAGCTCTACTGGTAGAATTTGGATCGGTTGGAATGCTGATAAAATTAGTCTTAAAATTCTTAAAACTACTACCCAACTCATTCATGTCAGTATTGAAAATGATGAAAAAGCCATTTTTTTGGAAGCATCATTTGTTTATGGTTTTAACAATGGCCCTGCTAGAGAGGAGCTTTGGTCAGATTTGCGGGATATTAATGCTAGTAATATTTCCACAAATTACATTACTCTTGGTGATTTCAATGTCACATTATGTCCTGAAGAGATTTCTGATCCTCATCATGGATGGGATAATGATATGTATGACTTCAAAAAGGTCACTAATGATTGTTGTTTAGTGGATCTTCGATATGTAGGGGAATTGTTCACATGGTGTAACAGGAGATATGGGAGACCTGACTTCACTGAAAGGAAACTTGACCGTGCCTTGGTTAACCAGAAATGGCTTGATACCTTTACTGACTCTTTTGCTCACTTCCAGGCCCCAGGTATATCTGATCACTCTCCTATTGTTGTTCATGTTGATAAGAATCATAGAAGGAAAGGTAGGAATTTCAAATTTTATAACTACTGGACCAAATTGGATAACTACTCTGATGTAGTTACTAAAACTAGTTGAAGGGACTGCCCAGTTTCAAGTCTGCCAAAAACTTAGATACCTTAAACTTGATTTGAAAAAATTGGGGCAGAGCTCCCTTGGTCAAGAAAAGATCAATGCAGATAAAGCTAGAGAAACCCTTAAAGCTATCCAATCGTCTTTGCTTGCTGACCCTAATAACTCTACTCTCATTGAACAACAAGCTATTTGTTTGAAAAGCTTTCATGACGCAATTTGGATTGAAGAAGAAATACTTAAACAAAAATCTCGTATTCAATGGCTGGGAGCTGGTGATAAAAATTCTAGATATTTCCATCTAGCCATCAAAGAGAGAAGGAATTTTAAACGAGTTGTTATCCTTGAAAAACCATATGGTAATTTTACTACCAACTGTGATGAGGCTAAAGGAGAAGTTGTAAGGTATTTTACATCCTTACTTGGCACTCCTCCTAATAACAACTACCCTGGTAAAGATGTTATCAGATCTTTTGTTCATAAAAGGATACCAAAAGAGTTAAAGGCAGATTTGGATAGGATCCCCTCTGATGAGGAGATTAAGAAAGCTTTCTTTAACATGCATAGTAATAAAGCTCCGGGTCCAGATGGTTATAATGCTTTTTTCTTTAAAGATTCTTGGGACATTGTTGGCACTTCTATCTTAGGAGCGGTCAAGGAGTTCTTTCAAAATGGGGAATTATTAAGAGAATCAAACACTACACTTATTGCTTTGATCCCCAATGTCCCTAACCCATCTAAGATGGGTGATTTTAGACCCATTTCTTGCTGCAACACAGTTTATAAATGCATATCCAAGATTATTGCTAGTAGACTCCAAACAATCCTCCCTAATCTCATTGACCAGTCTCAATCTTCTTTTGTTAAAGCTAGGAAGATAAGCGATAATGTTCTCCTTGCCCAAGACCTTCTTAGAGATTATCATAAACATAAGGGTAAACCTAGAGCTGCGGCTAAGGTTGATATTATGAAGGCCTATGATAGTGTTAGTTGGGAGTTCCTTATTGATTTATTAGATGTGATTTGTTTCCCTCCTAACCTTAAGAAATGGATCATTGCTTGTGTTACTACCCCTAGGTACTCTATTAATTTTAATGGAGAATCTGTGGGTTATTTTGAAGGTGCTAGAGGGTTAACGCAAGGTGACCCTATTTCTCCCTACCTCTTCGTTATCATCATGGATGCCCTTAGTCAACTTCTACATCATAATATTCAAAGGGAGAATTTTACTTATCATTGGAAATGTGACAAATTAAATATTTCGCATCTCTATTTTGCTGATGACCTTCTTATTTTCTTTAATGGGGATGTGGATTCTGCTAAAATGGTTAGATTAACTCTTAATCAGTTTTTTTACTTAGCTAGCCTACAAGCCAACAATGCTAAAAGTTGCATATTTTTCTCTAATGTTGAGGATGATAAGATTGATGAAATTCTTAATTCTCTTTGTTTTGTTAAAGGTGAGCTTCCCATTAAATACCTTGGAGTTCCTTTAATCACGTCAAAACTCAAAAAGCAAGATTGTGATGGCTTGGTTAATAAAATTTGTGCTAGGGTTAATTCTTGGAAGTCTAAGTTTTTATCTTATGCAGGTAGAGCTTAGCTTATTAGCTCTGTTTTGACAGGGATCCAACACTATTGGTCTAGCATGTTTGTCCTGCCTAAAGGAGTGTTGAAGCAAGTGTCCCAAGCTATGGCTAGATTTCTTTGGTCTGGCAAGACTGACAAAGCTTCTGGAGCTAAAGTTGCTTGGGATAAAGTGTGTAGGCCAAAAAAGGAAGGGGGACTGGGATTCAAAGATATTTTTTTGATTAATACTATTTTGAATCTAAAACACATAGGGAATTTATTGGACCCTTCTAATTTGTCCCTTTGGAAAAGGTGGATCCACCAATATATGCTGAAGGGAAAGAGTCTCTGGCAAGCCAAAATCCCAGGCCAATGTTCATGGTATTGGAGAAAATTATTAAAACTCCGAGAAGTTGCTAAACCCTTGCTTATTCATCGAATTGGCAATGGAGCTCATACTTCTCTTTGGTTTGATAATTGGCTCCCAATAGGTCCTCTGTTGGACAAATATTCTGATAGAATTTCTTATGATGCTGCAATTAATATTGATGCCAAGGTTAGTTGCATTATTAGGGGGTTGGAGTGGAACTAGCCTAGCTCCAACTCTATTGAGCTTAATGAAGTTAGAAATATTTGTCTTCTTTCTATAAACCTAGCCGATGTAGTGATACTGTGATATGGATTCCCACTCCTACCGGAGTGTTCAACACCCTGTGGTTTATTCGCATGATATGGTGTGGTCTCCTGAGGTTATCCCAAGGCAAAGTTTTGTTTTCTGGATGGCTGCTCTTTGTCGACTTTCTACACATGATCGCATTTATAGTTTTACATCAAGACCTTTAGCTTGCATGTTATGCCATAAGCACATGGAGACCCATGACCACTTGTTTTTTGCATGTTCTTACTCGTCTTTTGTGTGGCAGGGTTTAATGAATAGATGTGGTCTGACCTGGCAAAATCGACGGTGGGCTGACAATTTAGAGTGGTTGGCCCAAAGACTGTAAGGAAAGACAATCCAACATAAGATCCCAACGATTTGTCTGGAAGTGGCAATTTATGGCTTATGGAAAGAGAGAAATAATAGATCATTCAAGAACTCTTTCTACACTAAAGAAATTCTCCTGAAGGACCTTATTTCTCAAGTTAATGCGCAAATTAGGGTCAAGTGGAAAAATCATGCTCATTTTGAAAGGCTTATATGTAATTAGTTTTAAAGTCCTACGTTGTGAATGTTTTCTTTCCTGCCAGTTGGTTTTGTAGCTAATTGGAGTTGACCTGTTTGTCAAGCTGTAGCTTGTTGAGCTTCATGTCCTCATGTTTTGAGCTTACTATATATCCTGGGGTATGCCCCTTGTACTTTTTGTACATCCTTCTTTTTTTTTTTGGAATATATTTACCATTTTTTCGAAAAAAAAAAATTCTCTTGAGTTTAGAAGTGATAAGCGGAATACCAAGGTATTCAATGGGGATATTTCCTTTTTCAAAGTGGAGAATATTTAAAATTTCTTCAATCTTTTCAGGTTCAACATTCGAAAAGAAAAGACAACTCTTAGAATTGTTAGCTTGAAGGCCAGTTAAATCATAAAATTGGTTGAGGGTTAGACGAACCATTTTGGCAGAATCCACATCCCCATTAAAAAGAATAAGAAGATCATCTGCAAAGCATAGATGAGAAATTTTCAACTTATCACATTTCCAATGATAAGTAAAACGTTCCCTTTGGATATTATGAATCAACAGTTGACTCAAAGAATCCATAATGATCACAAATAAATAGGGAGATATGGAATCTCCTTGTCTTAACCCTCTAGCACCATCAAAATAACCCACTGATTCTCCATTGAAGTTAATAGAGTATCTGGGCGTAGTGATACAAGCAATGATCCATTTCTTAAGGTTAGGGGGAAAACAAATCATATCCAATAAATCAATAATAAATTCCCAACTAATACTATCATAGGCCTTCATGATATCCACTTTAGCAGCTGCTCTAGGCTTGCCCATCTATTTATGATAATCTCTGAGAAGATCGTGGGCAAGAAGAACATTATCACTAATCTTCCTACCTTTAACAAAAGCAGATTGGGCTTGTTCAATAAAGTTAGGGAGGATAGTTTGTAGTCTGCTAGCAATAATCTTAGAAATGCATTTATAAACAGTATTGCAGCAAGAAATATGTCTAAAATCGCCCATCTTAGGAGGATTAGGGACCTTAGGGATCAAAGCAATAAGAGTAGTATTAGATTCTCTCAATAATTCCCCATTCTGAAAGAATTCTTTAATAGCTCCTAAGAGAGAGGGGCCAACAGTATCCCAAGAGTTCTTAAAGAAAAAAGCATTATAGCCATCAGGTCCCGGAGCTTTGTTGCTATGTATGTTAAAATGAGCCTTCTTAATCTCATCATCTGAGGGAATACGATCCAAATCAACCTTAAGCTCTTCTGGGATTCTTTTATGAACAAAAGATCTAATGACATCTTTACCAGGGTAATTGTGATTAGAAGTCCTTTACAAAGATCAAAATCAAGAATGAAGAAGTTTAAGATGACTTCCAATCAAATATGCATTTCTTGGTAAAGAACACCAAACTAGTTGGTCAAAGGACTTACAATTATCATCTTGGTATGCCCAAAAGAGGAAACAAAAGGGAAAGGCTCCTTTAAGAGATCTACTTCCAAATCCTTATTCAGATCCAAATCAAGTGGAAAAATGATCCACATCTCTCAAATTACATTACTAGATGGACTTAGCCTGAAACTGTACTTTTCATCTCATTTATGCTCATTTTGGTTTTCTTTGCTAGTTCAGGTTTTATGAGGGACCCATGAGCTTTTATCTTGTGTTGTTTTTTATTCTAGGGTGGTTTTTTTTCCATTATTGAGTGATAGTTTGCTAAGGTGGGTTTCTTGGCTGCAAGCCTTAGATTTTTCCCCTTAGTTGCATCATCTGGATGCTCTTTTTGTGCTTATTGTATATATCCTAGTGCCGTTTGGCTTTTGTTTTTATTTATTCACCATTTCCTGAAAAAAAAAAAAGGAAACAAAAGTACATAGATATATAGAGTCATAGAAGGACTCAATCATGGGCTCAAAGCAAAAGGTAAAGAATAATGCAAGTTCAAGTGTGTGTGCACATGTGTTCTTTACTAAAAGAGGAAATAAACTCAAGAACACCAATCATCTTCAAAGTGAAAAAAAATATGAAAATACCACCTCTAATCCATATTTTTCAACAAAATCAACTAGCACTTGGATCTTTGTGCAAGTTGTGTGAGAAATCAAAGCAAAGGTGTAAAGAAAACAAAAAGAAGAAAAAGAAGATCCAAGTTCTAGAAATGCATATATACAAAACTAGTAGATTAAAGAGGTAGTTTAGAGTTTACCTCTTGAAGATCTCTTAAAAATGCAAAGATTGTTGGAAGAAAGTTGTTCCTCCTTCAAGTGTTCTTGGACTCCAAAGCAAAGGATGCAAAGATGTCAACTCATGATCTGGCTTAGGTCTTCTAAAATGCTACTTCTTTTTAAGTTTTCAAGAAAACAATGAGAATATTTTTCTTACTTTTTCATTTTCTATTCAAGAAAAGATAAGCACCAACCTTTTGTTTTTCTACTCCCAACTTCAAGATATTCTCACATGAATTCTAAGTGGATCCTAGATATTTGTTGAGATTTCTCCTATTATCTCTTGATGTCTAAAAGAGGGGACCATGGGGTCCAATTTATAGGGAAACGTTATAGGATTTGGGTGTCTTTTAATGCATAGAAAGAGGGTAAAATGGTCAATTCAGGGACCAAACGATGTTTCTGGGCTGTTTCCTTTCACAACACATGTGTATATACAATAAGAGAGAGAAAAATCAAGTGGTGGACCAAAAAGGGAGGTGGCAGCTCAAGTGGGGTCCGCCAGTGCCACATAGGAGCTGCCACTTGCCTTTTAGGTTCCCTTGTGTATTCCCAACTCCCCTGTCAAATTTCATGTCCATAGCCCTTTTGGGCCCTTCTGGGTTTTCTTAAAAGTGGTTTAGCCTTCGAAATTGCCTATTTTCGTGCCATTGGAAAGCTATAAGATTGAATTTCATTCTAAAAATATCCCGGGAGTAATTTTCATAATAACTTATCATGAATTTTGATTCGGAAGTCTCCAAGAATTCATGTGCTCTTTTTCACAGTTTGCTTTCTACATGTGCCAATTTTGAAAGATTTTCTGGAATTGAGCTACTGGACTCTTGAAATTCTCGTCTGACACCTTAATGACCATTTCCCCCTAAGTTATATGCATATTTTGAAATCAATTTTGAGAACACAAATCTATACTCAAAAGGCATACTTTGGGCTCCAAGAACACTTTTCGGAGTTCGAACTTTCATTGTGCGTAACCGAGATACCTTCTTCAAGGTATTTTTCATCATTGAGATCTTTAAGAAGTTGCTCTCCTAAATCCTGAGAGTGTGGTCAAAATTGGGTATCTGTAGAATATTCAATGGTAGGACATTGACTCCTCTTCCTTTATTACAGGCTTAATTTCTAGTGTTAGCCTCCTCGGTCTTCACATGTGGACATTTTGCCTTCCCAGATGGGTCCTTCGTCAGTTCAATCACCCTCAAGAGGTACCAATGCATCATGGGATTCCTACGAAAGGTGCTCATAAGGCTTTGAATAAGCCCTAGTTCAAGAAATGCTGGGAAGAATGCTATTTCATAGATCACAACAATAGAGCTTCATACCTTACCCCATCCAAATACGTGATCAAGGTTATGCAGAAATAGAAGAGGCAATACAAGAAGAGATAAGGAAAATGAAAGAAACTGTAATACCTGTAATTTTCTTTTCTTTAATAATATTAGTTTCTAAATTTTTGGCATTTTACTGTCTAACTTTATATTATTTTAATTACGTGACGATATTGATGTGTCATAGTGTTAGTAATTAGACTGTAAGCACCGCACCGGCTCGATCGTAATAAGACTTAAACTAGTTCCGCACCTGTACCCGGACATTAGAAATAATACCCGGTTGCACTTAAATCGAGACTGATACGTATATCAATGAACTTATGCACGCAAACTGAGAAAAATAGCACGTAACCCAAAGTGGGCCCCACCTGGCCGGCCACATGGCAGCCCCATGTGCCACTCTTTACACTTGTCATCTCCTCCCATGACATTTGTCCACATATTGGACATGTGTCTTTGCATGAACTCATGCAATTGACACCTAGCCATGCCAATCTCCTATATATCATGCACATACACACAATTGAGACACTTTTGTCTCTAAAATCTGCACATAATTGAGAGAGAGAGAGAGAGAGAGAGAGAGAGAGAGAGAGGATATGAGAGATACATGGAGATAGAGAAGAAGAATTAGGAGGAAGTCTTCACCATTGAAGTTGAGTTCAAGCTTCCTAAAGCTCAAATTCAACTTTCAAGCTAAATTTCAAGCTTTGGTGAGTATTCTAACTCACTTTAGAACCTATATAGTATGTAGTAAATGTTTAGTAAGTGTTTGATGCTGTATTTGAGGCTCTATGCAACATGCAAGTCAAATCTTTAAATCTGAGAAATAGAAACCTCTAGCAGAATGTAGTTTAGTAAAATGAGTGTTTTAAGCAGCTCTGAAATCTGAATCAAGCTAGGTTTTTTTGTGGATAAATCTAACTCATTTATCTACAAATAACTCTTCTATAGATCAGTCTAAAAATCACTTCTTCGTAGGTGAAATGTACATACAATGCAGTACTTTAAATCTGAGAAACAGAAACCTCCAGTAGAATGTAGTTTAGTAAAATGAGTGTTTTAAGCAGCTCCGAAATCTGAATCAAGCTAGGTTTTTTTTTTGGATAAAGCTAACTCATTTATTCACAAATAACTCTTCTATAGCTCAATCTAGAAATCAATCCTTCATTGGTGAAATGCATGTACACCGCAGTGTTTTGAATCTGGAAAATAGAAACTTTCAGCAGAACATAGTTTAGTAAAACGAACTTTTGGGGCAACTCAAAAATAGGAATGAGGCTAGTTTTTTTGTGAAGAAAGCTAACTCATTTATATACAAATAACTCTTCTAAAGCTTAGTCTAAAAAGCGCTCCTTCATAGGTAAAATGCTCATGCAATGCAGTACTATAAATCTGGGACAGAGCAGTCTGAAAATATAGAAATGTCTAAGTAAAATAAATATTTTGAGTAGTTCAAAAATGTAATTGAAGCTAGATTTTGTTGTACATGAAGATAATCCAATTATATACAATGTTCTAGTTTTTAGTTTGATCTACAAAGCAATTTATCATGCCCAAATAAATCATATCAATTCAGAAAATTAATTCCTGGTAGATTGTATAACTATTTGTATGAAGTGTTTATTGATGATGCTTGCTTTTCGGTACTTGTGTGGTTATAGATATCTTGTGCTATGGTAGTACTATCGCGTATATGAGTATGTTAAGGCTTTCGTCTCTATGGTTATTGATATCAAATCCATGTTATAGATCTATGAGCTACATGCTATGTTTTTCCGTTGTCGCGAATTTAGTGTATTGACCATTAAAAGTTCATACCCAAGCTTTTAGTATGTTGTACGGCACGATTATTGCGTCAATAGCGATTGGGTAAGTTTCCATCGTAAGTATATTATAACAAAATAGAATGACGGATGTATAACGTAACTTCGAAAGTATAAATGAAAGTAATTAACAAACTAAACTACGGAACGAGTGACGCGAATGCGGTCCAGGATACGTACGAACTAGTTGTACTTGATCAGGAGTAGCGTATGTCAAGGATAAGTGTTGGATAGGTAAACCAGGCCACGGGGGCTGGGAGGGTAAGAAAAGGGATCTGTTGTTGAGTTGTGAAGTGGTGACTCTTGAGTATCCTTTCGGTTCTTCATGAAGAAAGGGATACGGTTAAAATGTGACTATTGTAAGTATCCTTTCGGTTCTTCGTGATGAAAGGGATACGCGTAACGCTTTCGATTCTTTGTGATGAAGCGGTGATTCTTTGAGTAAAGACTCCTTTTGGTTCTTCGTGAGGAAGGATGTTCTTGTACTCCGTAATGCTTTCGGTTCTTCGTGACGAAGCGGTGATTCTTTGAGTAAAGACTCCTTTCGGTTCTTCATGAGGAAATGGATGTTCTTGTAATCCGTAACGCTTTCGTTCTTCGTGACGAAGCGGTGATTCTTTGAGTAAAGACTCCTTTCGGTTCTTCGTGAGGAAATGGATGTTCTTATACTCCGTAACACTTTCAGTTCTTGGTGACGAAGCGGTGATTCTTTTGAGTAAAGACTCCTTTCGGTTCTTCATGAGGAAATGGATGTTCTTGCACTCCGTAACGCTTTCAGTTCTTCGTAACGAAGCGGTGATTCCTTGAGTGAAGACTCCTTTCGGTTCTTCGTGACGAAATGGATGTTCTTGCACTCCTTGACACTTCGGTTCTTCGTGACGAAGTGGTTGATGAAAGATGTTTTGGTTGATGAAAGATGGTTTGGTTAGCAAGAGATACTTTGGGTTTGTAAATGACGTCGGATGTTAGAAATGAATGGTAGTGGCATTAAGAATGTCTAGACGGGTCTCCTGAATTGTTTGTATTCCTATCGAATACGTAGTCGGGTACGCTAATAGTTATAATTCGACGGAGAGAATGTAAAGATCCTAAAAGACATGTTGAAAGGTAGTAAATGTATTCTTATTGTGTTTTACTATATACGTTCCATTTGATTTAACTTACTCACTCAGCTTTCATAAGCTGATGACGTTCATGTTGCTAGAAATTCCCATGTCCAGCTTATCCAGGTGAGGAGTACCCAGGTTATGAAGCTACGCAAGAAGGAAACATTGAAGAATATTACACTGAAGATGACTATGGTTATGCTTTTTTTTTTTCGGAAAAATGGTAAATAGATTCCAAAAAAAGGGCCATACCCTAGGATATTACAATAAGCGCAACTATCATGCTACGAGAGCCAGACTAAACATTTGAAAAAAGAGCAGCAAGCACAAAGCATAGCAACATGGAATAATCCAAACACAAGAGACAACCAACAACCCACAGCAAGAGTCCTCAGGTTCGTTGTCGTCCTTTGGGCCGACTCCCGCTAAATTTCATCTTAGCTGCCTTCTTTTTCTGTCTGTTGGAGAGGGGACTACCCCTTAAAGGGGTCCCGTCCTCACTAGCTTGGCCAGAGTCACTAATACAGTCATCATCATCATCCACACTAAAGGGGAATGTGGTGTCCTCTCTAGTCTCACCTCGAGGGACATCTGCATGGTAAGAAGAGCTAGCTTCGGGACAAGATGTCCGGTCACAGGGAGAAACAATGGTATCAACTTTGACAGGTTCAGGATCAGGATCTTCCAAAAGCTGAGAAAGGGCTTCAAACCGGTTATCCCTCACAGTCGGATTTACCGAGCCATTCGCGCTTTTAGTACAGTCAGAAGTGTGTTCATCAACAGTCTTTTTCCTTCGATCTTTTCCTGAAACAACTTGCCAGGTCCCCTTATCCTTACCATTTCTTTTGAGACGGTGACGATCTTGATGGCTTAGTCCTGGAGACGCAGATCGAGAACAATCATGACCAAACTGGGAGCACTTTTTGCACCGAACCGGGGTCCATTGGTATTCCAAATTTATCTTTTTTCTAATTGGATTGCCAGTCTCCTCATCTTCTGCCTCAATATGGAATTCATTGAAAAATTCGAAATCTGCAGAAACTTCAATGCAAACCCGAGCATAGGTTATACGCCTTCTACTTGCAGTGATGCGATCAACACGAATAGGTTTCCCAATGAAACTAGAGATGAAACTGATTCCCTTCGGATTCCAGTATTCAAGTGGTAAACCGTAGAAGTTAACCCAGATTGGAACTGAATGAACCTCCTCGTTTTCAAAAGAGAAATGTGGCTTCCACGGCCGAAGAAGAAGAGGTTGAGTTAGAGAGAAGACTAGCAGTTATCCTTTGTAAATGTTTTTTATTATAACCAGAAGACTTAGCATATATTTTGTAATAGTTTTGTAAGGTCAAGAGCCATAAGACTCTGATGTATTTATAATGATGTATTAACTAGCTAAGTGCTTTGACTTCTCTTTGTAATATATTCCAGTAAGTAAATGATGGTGTTATCCTTTTATTATATTGTTTAGTTATTATTATTTGGTCATGGACAATTCGGCACTGCAACCAGTCACGCGCCTCAGGGTCCAAGATGAAAATTTTAAATTTTTTCCATATTTTGGCTACGCCAGGGCGTGACAGGGATTTTTGGTATCAGAGCCTTAGGTTAAGAAGTGTTCACCGATTGTCCTACACACTTAAGATATGAACCTTAAGATAGTTTTGTGATTAGCATGGTACCTTATTAAATCCCGGATGGATGTGGAGGACTTTTGGGATAGGATTCCCAATATCTAGAGCTTTACTTGTAATAGGGCTAGTAGCTCATATTTTGTGTATATAGCTGTATTCAGGCTTGTGACACGTGTAAGTAGACATGTACACCTTTTCTGTGTATATGTTTTTGGTACCGTTGACCCTACTATGTATTTTTTTTAGCGTGCGCGCTTTCTTATATAAATATTTAGAGTTATTAATGAAGACTAGTTTATTTTATATGATAATATGAATTCTTGATGTGTTATGTGTTGCTATTTATAACCCAGTTGTTCATATAGCTTGTAACTTTTGTACATCCTTTTTTGGAATCTATTTACCATTTTCAGAAAAAAAAAAAAAAAAAAAAAAAAAAAAACCTATGGTTAGGATTGGTTACCATTTTCCGAAAAAAAAAATGGTTAGGATTGGCGAGTAACCAATAGATATTCATGTAGGTACATAAGCACACTAGCACAATGGCAGGAAGACCAAGAAGAAATTGTAACGGAGGACCACCAGATCCCATTCCTGAAGGAATCGATCCTACTGAAATCTTTAGCGCATTTTTGCAGCGTTTGGACCATATAGGCAACAACCACGGCAACGAAAATGGCAACAACAACGACAATCGCCAAAGACTACCACCCCAGACACGTGACAAATTAATGGAAGGATTCAGGGCTTTGTGTCCTGATAGGTTCGACGGTACCGGTGAATCCTGGCGAGCAGAGCAATGGCTAAGGGATATGGATCGTATCTTTGAATCAATCGAATACCCCGAGATAGAGAAGCACCATCTCGCCACTTTCCAACTCACTTATGCGGCAGCCGATTGGTGGAAAGCCGAGAGAGTAACTATTGGAATAGAAGCTTCAAGGAGGATGACATGGACTGCCTTCCGGGAGAAGTTTTGGACAAGTATTTCCCCGATGATGAAAAGGACCAGAAAGAGAAAGAATTCATCGATTTGACACAAAGAAATAGGAGTGTAAGAGAGTACATGACACAATTTGAACGCCTGTCCCGCTTTGCCCCTCACATGATTGACACTCCTCAAAAGAAGATCAAGAAGTTTCACCGAGGACTCAATCCGCACCTCTGGCATCTTACATTGGGACACCTGAATCAAACTTTCAAAGCTTTGGTCAGGTTGGCGGTAGGTTTGGAAAGAGATGGCTGCCAAGGCCTGAAGCAAATGGTACACCGACCACCCCCGCCATGGAACGGACCACGAGGAAGACCTTGACTCAGTTCCAAGGAAACAAGCGCCCATGGAACAGCGGCAAGAAACCAGGACCCACCCTTCCCCGGGACAAGAACGTAGTACCTCCTACACCACAAGTATCAAGCACTACTACTGAGAACAACAGGGATGGATGCTTCAAATGTGGGATCCCCGGACACATGGCTCGAGACTGCACAGTCCCGAGGGACAATTATCGAATTAATGTTGTCTGTTACAACTGTGGCAAGAGGGGACACATGAGCAGAGAATGTAAGGCACCAAAAGGAAACTATCATGGGCCTACTACTCAAGGCCAAGCTGGTAAGGCTCGACTTAATGCTATCATACTCGAGGCAGTTGGCTGTGATGAAAAGGAACAACAGAACTTGGAAGGTACACTCTCATTATATGCTAGTCGAGTTAAATTACTTTTTGATACGGGTGCTACGAATTCATTTATTGCCTTTGAGATTGTACGACGATTGGGTTTAGTACCCCAATCACTTGAGGTAGCCATGAACACGGTATCACCTTTGGGAGTGACCGTGAAGCTAGGAAAGGTGTGCAAGACTGCACTTTGACATTGGAGGATAGGAACCTACCTGCAGACTTAATTGTTCTATCAATGAAGGAATTCGACGTAATCTTAGGATTTGACTGGCTTACTAAGTATCATGTGAAGTTAGATTGTGCTGGTAGGTCAATTATATTTTCAGTACCTGGAGGTACACCCTTCAGTTTTCAATGTAACCCCACTAGTGACGCCTTTCTTATAAGTCGTTTAGCCGCTATGGAAACTACAGGCTCAGAATTGACGATCGCTCAGATTCCGATAGTCCGAGACTATGAGGATGTCTTTCAGGACATTTATGAATTACCACCAAAGCGCGAGATTGACTTTTGTATTGAGTTAGTACCCAGAACAACACCGATGTCCAATGCTCCTTATCGTATGGCCCCAACGGAAATGCTAGAGCTGAAGAAGCAAGTACAAGAGTTATAAGATCTTGGATTTATTAGACCAAGCACGTCACCTTGGGGAGCCCCAGTTCTATTCGTTAGAAAGAAGGATGGAAATCTTCGACTCTGTATCAACTATAGAGAGTTGAATAAGGTTACCATTAAGAACAAGTACCCGCTTCCCAGGATAGACGATTTATTCGATCAACTACAAGGAGCGACGGACTTTTCAAAGATTGACTTACGATCTGGGTACCATCAGTTACTTATCAGGCTGGAAGATATATCGAGAACAGCCCTCAGAATAAGATATGGGCACTACGAGTTCTTAGTTATGCCTTTTGGATTAACTAATGCCCCGGCGATATTCATGGATTTGATGAATCGGGTGTTCAGACCCTTCTTGGATCAATTCATCATCATGTTTATCGACGACATCCTTATTTATTCGAAGAATGATGAAGAACACGAGAAGCATGTAAAGATTGCACTTCAGACACTTAGAGAAAATCGTCTCTATGCTAAGTTCAGTAAGTGTGAGTTTTGGCTGAAAGAAGTCAAATTCTTGGGACATGTAGTCTCACAGAATGGAATTTCAGTGGACTCAACCAAGATGGACGCAGTTTCTAGTTGGAATAGACCAACCAACGCATCAGAAGTACGAAGTTTCCTTGGATTGGTTGGGTACTACATGAGATTCGTGGAGGGTTTCTCTAGGATCGCGTCTCCTTTATTTTTTCGGAAATGGTTAATCAATAAAAGGAAAAAGCCAAACGGCACTATACAAAATACAAGGGGCATGCCCCAGGGAAAAAAGAGCTCAAGAAAAGCAACAAGCCAACCAAACAAGGGATGGGGTCCTTTCAAAAACAACAGTCAAGAAAGAAAAACCATCCCTGCTAGGAATCACCCATAGAACCAACCAACAAACCAAAAATGAAACAAAAAGGGGCCAACTCAAAGCCAAAACAACATGGCAACCCCAATCAAATGGACAAGTCAGAGAAAGAGGCCTGCCTCAGCATCCAACCCAAAACAAGAAAGAAACAAAACAAAAGTAACAGGGGATCAACTCCAGATATCCGCGAGAGCATGAAGTTGGGGATCATTCCGCCATTTGATATGTATCTGAATATTAATTTGGCGATAGATCTCAAGAAGAATACGTTCTTTAGGCTTCATTTTTGAGTTATAAATTCGATCATTCCTTTCTCTCCAAATGCTATAAATAGCCAAACCGAAGCACATCTTGGATATGATATTAATCGGCTTCTTACTCTTCCATTTAGCAGAAGCCCACTCCTTTTTTTTTTTTTGGAAAAATTGGTAAATATATTCCAAAAAGAGGATGTACAGAAGTACAAGGGGCATACCCCAGGATATACAATAAAGAGCGAAAGACAAAACAAGACCTGTAGCAAGGAGGCTACTCAATCAATAGAGCAACAAGGCTGCCTAAATAAAACAAAACAGGCTAGCAGCTCCAGCTTGTGCAAAATGCCCTGCCAAACAAAAGAAGAATAAGGACAACCAAAAAAGAGATGATCATGAGATTCCATATTATTAAGGCACAAAATACATGCCAAAGGACCTGGAGTGAAATGCAGAATCCGATCATAAGTAGATAATCTGTTAAGGATAGCAAGCCAAGAGATAAAACTATGTCGAGGGATATTTCCAGAAAACCAGATCAGGCGATGCCAAGGCACCTTAGGACCCGGGTTCCTAAGATGCTCCCAAGTATTAGCAAAATTATAGTTCCCACTAGGAGAGGGAATCCAAAGGGCATGGTCAGAGGCATCAAAAGGGGGAGGGAGATCTATCATATGGCCACGAATCTCCATAAGTTCGAGCGTGTTAGTACTAGGCCATCTCCACTCACCATTAGAAATAACTTGGTCAACTTTGGCATCTAAAGGGATAGCTGCATCATAAACCACCCTAGAGCCAAATTTCTCTAGAAGAGGGCCAAGGGGGTGCCAATTATCATACCACAAAAAGGTATTGCTCCCACTGCCAATCCTATGTCTAATCAAAGGCCTAGCCAAATTTCTAAGTTTAAGAATCTTCCTCCAATACCAAGAGCACTGCGAGGGGGCTTTAGTGGCCCAAAAACTTTTGCCTTTTAACGTGTATAAATGAATCCAAGAGGCCCAAAGAGAGGTATTGTCATTCAAGAAAAGAGCCCAAATATGCTTAAGATTCAGATAGCAATTCATGAGGTTAACATCTTTAAATCCAAGCCCTCCTTCATTTTTAGGTCTACAAATAGTATCCCAAGAAACTTTAGCACCATGAGACTTATCAATCCCACCGGACCATAGGAATCTTTTTGAGAGAGTTTCACCTTGCTTAAGAATATATTTAGGGAGAATGAACATACCCGCCCAGTAGTTACAAATACATGTGATCACAGATTGGATCAATTGGACTCTACCTACATAAGATAAGAATTTGGAGGTCCAAGATTGGATTCTAGAACTAATTTTAACAATTAAATCATCACAATATTCCTTTTTAAGCCTAGAAGTAATAAGGGGAACACCCAAATACTTCATGGGAAGGGTGCCTTCGTTGAAGTGGAGAATTTGGTATATAGAATTGGAGACCCCCTCTTCCACCCCAGCAAGGATGAGACAGCTCTTGCTATTATTGGCTTGTAACCCTGTGAACCTGTGGAATTGAGATAAAGTATCATTCATCAACAAAGCAGAGTTAACATTTCCATAGAAAAAAAAGGAGCAGGTCATCCGCAAAACAAATATGAGAGATCTTAAGCTTATCACATTTCCAGTGAAATTTGAAATCCTGACATCTTTGAATATTGTAATGGAGTAATTGGCTCAAGGTATCAATAATCAGAACAAACAAGTAAGGAGACATTGGATCCCCTTGTCTAAGGCCTTTAGCGCCCTCAAAATACCCAATGGATTCCCCGTTTAAAATTAATAGAATACCTAGGACTAGTAACACAGGCTTGAATCCACATTTTAATTTTGGGCGGGAAACCAAGGATATCAATTAAGTCATTCAAGAACTCCCAACTAACACTATCATAGGCTTTCATAATGTCAACCTTAGCGGCCACTCTAGGAGGGCCACTAGCTTTGTGGTAGTCTCTCATAAGGTCTTGAGCAAGAAGGACATTATCACTTATTTTCCTACCTTTAATGAAGGCAGATTGGGCATTATCCACAAGGGAGGGTAAAATCACTAGGAGTCTTTTTGAAATAATTTTGGAAATACACTTATAAAAGGTATTACAACAGGAGATAGGTCTAAAATCACTCATACTACAGGGGTTAGGAACTTTGGGAATGAGGGCAATAATGGTAGCATTAAAGTTTTTAAGAAGCTCCCCTGTAATAAAAAATTCTTGGATAGCATGGGTGACTAAGTGACTTGTAGTATTCCAAGTTTCTTTAAAAAAGAAAGCATTAAACCCATCAGGCCCAGGGGCTTTATTGCTATGAAGACTGAACAAAGTTTCCTTGATCTCAACACAAGTAGGAATCCTATCCAACATATCAAATTGGTCACTAGGAACTCTTTTATGGATAAATTGTCTCAAAGAGGCAGCCCCAGGGTAAGAATGGGAAGCAGGAGTACCTAACATAAGCTTAAAGTATCGAATAGCTTCATCCTTGGCTTCCCCTTCATTGACAGTAGGGATACCATTAGGTTGGGTAAGAGACACAATCCTCTTTCTATTCCTTCTATTGTTGATAGAGTGGTGAAAGAAGGTGGTGTTTCTATCCCCCGCTTCGAGCCATTGGATTCTAGACTTTTGCCTCAATATCTCTTCTTCAAGTCTAATAGCATCAAGAAAATTTTTATGAAGGGTTTTTTCAATATTTTGAAGATCAGCATTGAAGGGAAATGCATCAAGTTTTTCCTGACAAGACAAGAGGGCTTCTCTAGCCTTATCAGCTCTAAGTTTTGTATTCCCAATAGAGGTCTTAGCAAGATTTTTGAGATCAAACTTAAGGTTTTTTTAGTTTCTGAAAGAGTTGAAACTGGAGATTTCCAGCAAAAGGTTTAATCCAGGCATTAAGAACAATGGGATGAAATCTATCAAGGGAAGTCCAGAAGTTAAAAATATTGAAAGGCATACCTTTCCTTCTAACTTGGTTAGTGATAGTAGTAACCATCGTGGAATGATCAACAATACCTGGGGAGCCAAAGTTAGAGAATGAAGAAGGGAAGGTACTCAACCAAGCAGGGTTAACCAAAACTCTATCCAATTTCTTCCTGATAGTAGAGTTATTCCAGGTGAAGAAAAGACCTGTAAACCTTAAATCCTGCAGGAAAGAAGCATTAGTAGTCTCAGAAAACTCAATGGCTCCTAAGTCCTTACCATGGGAACCACCAAACATCTCATGGGAGTGGAGAGTAACATTGAAATCCCCAAGGCAGATCCAAGGGATATCATTAATAGAGGCAGCAATACATTTTAGATCACTCCAAAGGGCTCTTCTTTCATGGATAGTATTATTCCCATATATAAAAGAGGCCTCAAAGCTAGTGGATTGGTCAATATTAGAAATTTTCACATGAATGAGTTGGTTTGTGCATTTAAGAACAGTGAGAAGAACCTTATCAGGATTCCAACAAACCCAAATTCTATCAACCACATTGGGTTGACAATTAGTAGCAAAATTCCAAGAGGGAAGGAGAGTTTTTTGAATATTGACTTGATTAGGCATGCGAACCTTAGTTTCCACAATACCCATAACATCAATATGGTTAGAATACACAAATTTAGCAATTTCGGCCTGTTTTGAGGGGTGGTTGAGCCCCCTAATGTTCCAGCAGCCTAAAAACATTAAAAACTATTTGGGGAGTGTTTCTTTTTACCTGAAGGACAAGCACGAACGCGCCTTTCAGGAATTAAAGGAGAAGTTGACCTCAGCGCCAGTGCTCGCCATACCCAAGAGTGGTGAACAGTACACCATCTATAGTGACGCTTCATATCAAGGACTAGGATGTGTACTTATGCAGAATGGTCAGGTGATCGCTTATGGATCTAGGCAATTAAAGCCACATGAATTAAACTACCCTATGCACGATCTGGAATTGGCTGCAATTGTCTTTGCACTCAAAATTTGGAGGCACTATCTCTACGGAGAGAAGTTCGACTTGTTTAGCGATCACAAAAGCTTGAAATACCTGTTCTCTCAAAAGGAATTAAACATGAGACAACGATGTTGGGTGGAGCCACTTAAGGACTACGACTTTAATTTGCAATACCACCCCGGTAAGGCAAATGTAGTTGCAGATGCTCTAAGTAGAAAACCCCAAAGGTTAATCACCTCACTTTTAATCAGGGAATGAAATGTTGGAAAAACCGGTTTAAGTTCTAAGTTTAAACGCGCAGCGGAAAAATCAAGTTATAAAACTTAATTGGCATGCCCGGATCTACTACCCATCAACTCTATAGATGCGCACAAGAGGGGACAAGAATCATACCTTACTGTCTTGAACCTAATTCTGAAATCTCTGACTTCCAGCAACCTCCACTAGATGGTCTTCACTCTTATGGCTCCTATGGATGCTCGCAAGAAGGGCTAGGGTTGGTGGGAACCCTAATGGAGAGGATACAGAAGGTTTTGGGGCTCCAAAACAGTTTCTGTAGCTTCTGACGTTCAAAACGACGAACAACCTCTTTTCCAGAATGCAGCTGCCCTATTTATAGATTCCCAGAACCGACCTAGCTCTCGAGCGATCGAAGTGTCTTCGATCGATAGAATATTCGATCGATCTAACCATCTTCAATCGATCGAACCTGTCTAGACTTCAATCGATCGAGACAACTTCGATCGATCGAACCTGTCTTGACATCATCCTCATTTGCCTTTCCAAGCATCCTAGCGGAGCTAAGAGTGGGACCTCCTAGGCTCTTTATTGTTGGCTCAGATCAATTGATTAACTCCCATGACCAAACTCTTTGATCAGCAAATTAATCGACTGATCAGTTAACGTTTACTCCACTATAAAACGATAACTGAACTCCAACGCAAAAGAACATATCCGAAACGATAACTAGACTTGTATGTTGTACTAATGTCCCTCTACCGTCAGCATTCGCAATCATATTCAGGTAGTCGGATAAACAGTTACTGTCAACCTGAATCATGATTACTTCTTATAATCCTTGAGTCCCATTCACCTCTCATGATTACCAAACATGTTGATAACTCTTATCAACAAGACTGCAGTACTCAGTAATCGACTTGGTGACATTCTCAAGGAAATGCTTACTCTGAATCAGAGGGTAGATTCTATCTTGACAATATATGTTCACAACCCTATGAACATGACATACCCAAGATACCCAGGTGTTGATCTTCTATAGACCTCACTGATTGGTAAGTCAAAACAGTCATATCCACAGTCTGTGTTCATAATCGTCTCAAGATTGAGAACACATACCTTATACAAGTTATGAGTTCCTATTGACTGTTGACAGCATTGAGCGTCAATAGGAAACTCAGGTCCGTCAATGCACTATAAGCACTAGCATACTAACCAAGAGTCACACTCTAGTGATTGAGATTTATCACTCCATCCAATGGTAGTTAATGATGCTACAGTGTATACCTGATGAGATATCCAGTCTCATCATCCACTGTGACAAGCTTTAAGTATCAAAGAATAGTAATTCGTATCTCATTGTATGTATCTCATATACACACGAAATACTTACTATGATACTTATGGATTAAACAATCATCTCATGAAAGAAGCATACATCATAAAATGTAAAGCTGATATCCATATATTAATGTCTAATACATATAGTAATGGTTTGAGGGCACAAACCCAACAAACTCCCACTTGCACTCATAACCATACAGGATTACATCTGAGACCTAGACTATCTAGATGACGATCAAAGACCTTCTGTGGCAAGGCCTTTGTAAACGGATCAGCAAGATTGTCAGCGGTGGCAATCTTGGTGACAGTCACATCTCCACGTTGAACAATATCTCGGATAAGATGATATTTCCGCTCTACGTGCTTTCCCTTTCCGTGGTTCCTTGGCTCCTTGGACTGAGCCACTGTCCCACTATTATCACAATAAAGCGTAATAGGTGACAGCGACGCTGGTACCACCTCGAGCTCCATAAGGAACTTCTTGAGCCAAACAGCTTCCTTTGCGGCTTCACAAGCAGCCACATACTCAGCTTCTGTAGTTGAGTCTGTAATGCATTTCTGCTTAATGCTCCTCCAACTGACAGCACCACCTCCCAAGGTAAAGAGTGACCGGACGTCGACTTCCTCGAATCTTTATCTGACATAAAGTCCGAGTCAGTGTATCCTACTGGAATTAACTCACTACCACCGTACATAAGCATGTAATCTTTAGTCCTTCTCAAGTACTTAAGAATGTGCTTGACGGCTGTCCAGTGCTCTGGACCTGGATTCGACTGATATCTGCTAACCATGCCAACGGTAAAGCAAATATCTGGTCTAGTGCATAACATCGCATACATAAGACTTCCCACTGCTGAAGCATAGGGAACTCCTGTCATGCGATTCCTCTCCTCCTGTGTCTTTGGACACTGGTCCTTGGAGAACACTAAACCATGCCTGAAAGGTAACAAACCTTTCTTCGAATTATCCATTGAAAACCTAGTTAGCACCTTATCGATATAACCAGCTTAAGATAATCCCATTATTTTTCGCTTGCGATCCCGAAAGAGCTTTATCCCTAGAATATAGCTCGCCTCTCCTAGATCCTTCATATCGAAAGTACTAGCTAGCCAAACCTTGACTGTTGACAGCGCCGCTACATCATTTCCAATGAGTAGAATGTCGTCAATGTAAAGCACAAGAAAGGCCACCACTTTCCCTTCACTCTTCTTGTATACACAAGGTTCATCCAGATTCTGTATGAAACCAAACGACTTGACCGCTTGGTCAAATCGGATGTTCCAACTTCTGGATGCTTGCTTAAGCCCATAAATGGACTTTTGCAACTTGCATACCAAGTTTCCTTTCCGACCAGCTATGAACCCTTCTGGTTGTTGCATATAGATGTCCTCCTCAAGATTGCCATTCAAGAATGCAGTCTTGACGTCCATCTGCCAGATCTCATAATCTAGGCATGCAGCAATGGATAAGAGTATTCTGATGGACTTCAGCATGGCTACCGGCGAGAAGGTGTTTCCTCATAGTCAATGCCCTCCCTTTGAGTATAACCTTTCGCTACAAGCCTAGCCTTAAAGGTTTCAACCTTTCCATCAGATCCTCTTTTCCTCTTGTAGACCCACTTACAGCCAATGGGTTTAATATTGGCTGGAAGCTCTACAAGATCCCAGACCTGATTAGAATCCATAGATTCTAATTCAGCCTTCATAGCTTTAATCCAATGAGCCGAGTCTACATCAGCCATTGCCTCTTCGTATGTGGCAGGATCAGATTCAAATTCTGTGGAGACAGCTTCAAAAACTTCTCCTAAGAACATGTATCTATCAGGTTGGTTGATAATCCTCCCACTACAACGAGGTACCGGTGCGGAAATGGGTGAAGAAGTGGTATTTTCTTGATTTATATCGTTATCAACTACGGGTTGAACTGAGGGCTCTCCTTCTATCTCTCTAAGATCTATCCCTCCCTTAGGTTTATGGTTCATGATATAGTCATCCTCCAAGAAAATAGCATTCGTACTAACAAACACTTTCTGCTCTCTTGGATCATAAAAATACCATCCATAAGTACCCTTTGGATACCCTACGAAGTAACATACTTCCGATCTAGAATCCAACTTGCTCATCTTTCCTTTCAGCACATATGCCGGACACCCCCATATCCGGAGATGTTGCAAAGAAGGCTTGCGCCCAATCCACATCTCTCGTGGTGTCCTGGGAACAGATTTGCTTGGTACTAGATTTAGTATGTACGCAGCGGTTTCCAAAGCATAACCCCAAAGGAATAATGGCAACTCCGAGTAACTCATCATTGACCTAGTCATGTCTAAAAGAGTCCGATTCCTTCTCTCCGCTACACCGTTCTGCTGAGGCGTACCAGGTGCAGTCAACTGTGACAGAATCCCATTCTGTACTAGGTGATCAATAAACTCATTAGAGAGGTACTCGCCACCTCGATCAGATCGAATGGCCTTGATATGTGTGCCCAATTGCTTCTCCACTTCAGCCCTAAACTCTTTGAACTTTTCAAAGGCTTCAGACTTGTGCTGCATTAGGTACACATATCCATACCTGGAGTGGTCATCAGTAAATGTTATGAAATACTCATAACCACCCCT
>CM066982.1:43301717-43321717 GCA_033977485.1 Hydrangea macrophylla | reverse complement strand
AGTAAACTCAATAACAGCAAGTTTTACCTTTTTCTCCTCGGAGTAGTTGTGGCACTCAAATATCAACTCCACTTTCTTCTCCCATTCCAAGTACACTTCTGGATCATTTTTTCCTTGGAATGAAGGTATCTTTACTTTGATGCTTCCCAAGTTTCTGTCAACCCCATCTTGCCATCTTGGACCTCTTTGAAACCCTCTACCATGCCTTTCTCTCCTTGGTCCAAATCTGCCCCCACTATTTATTGAGGCTCGATCTTCTTCTTCATCGAACTCATCCTCATGATTTTCATCAGATTCATCTAGGGGTATGTGCCTTTCTTGCCTTCTAGCATTTCGGGTTCTTTGGGGACGCCCTTCACGCCAAGTTGCAATTTCAGCATCTTGTCTATCCATCCTATCCCGAATCTCATTAAACATCACGCCCATACGTTCAAATTGTTGCTGCATAGCTTGTGACATGAAAGACGGATCCTCCTTTCCTTCTTTTTTTTTTTTTTTGGGATATCTTTTCTTTTCTTTTCTTTTCTTTTTTTTTTGTCGGATCTCTTCTTTTCTTTTCTTTTTTTTTTTTTTTTTTGTTTTTGTTTGTTTGTTTTTTTTTTTGTATAACTAGAGGCACAAAAACAAAAAAAAACAAAGAAGAACACAATATAAAACAGAATTTGAAGAACAAAAGAACACGAAGAGTCACGAAGAAAATACGAAGAACAAATAGAGAATAGACGAAAAATTAAAAGGATAGATAACCTGATTTTAGAAACCTTGCTTTGATACCAAATGATGCGAACCTCAGTAGACTAGCAATGAGACCCAACAACAAAGATTGAATATCTTCCCAAGAAAGCTAAAAATCAGATTGTTGTGAAAGTGAACCTGTGACCCAACGCCTATAAAGAGACGCAAACCACAGGTATTCCAATTAGTGAACCTGAGACCCAACGCCTATAAAGAGACGCAAACCACAGGTATTCTTAGTTTTGAACGCCACAAGGTGAAAACCT
Source organism: Hydrangea macrophylla (assembly GCA_033977485.1). Lineage (NCBI taxonomy): Eukaryota > Viridiplantae > Streptophyta > Magnoliopsida > Cornales > Hydrangeaceae > Hydrangea > Hydrangea macrophylla. The sequence continues at coordinate 43,320,716 of CM066982.1, read as the reverse complement.
TGATAAGTTCTGAAAGTTCAATGAAGAACCAAGAAGAAGGAGTAAAAACTCACTTTTATCAATTTACCAAAATCTGTCCATTACAAAAGATAAGCAAGGATATATATAGGCTTGGAACATCCCTCCAATCATAGGAATAAATGCAAGTAGTTGGAACAACCCTCCAACCATAAGAAATAATGCATTCACGTTTTTTAGTAAAGGCTAGTACAAAAAAGTAGTTTAACTCATTAAATGCACTTAAAAACATGAACCAACTCTCAACTACTATCTATAAAACATATATAGCTATATCTTAGAGGTTATATTCAGTCCACATCTTCACATGCATGAATTAAATTGACATAGTCTTCATTTCCCTTTGGGCCACTCTTAGGAATGCTAAAATCAGCCCAAATTTCTTGAATCAGCCCATTGAAAGCTTCTTTGATCTTTTTGGTCCTTGCTCTTGTAATTGGCCCATTTGGAACATGCAATGGATCTTGCAATGGCCCATGTTGATTCTCATCAAACCTCCTTTTGGTTTGATCGCCTCTAGCTCCATCTTCATGGATAACGGTTCCTTGCTCCATCTTCATGGATTTTCTAATTCTATTACATTTGTCCTATGCTTCTTTCGAAGTTTACAATTTATCTAGAAATAGAAATAACAACAAAATAAAAGGCTAGGGAAACCGGTGCGACTTTCCCTTTCGTAGGATTGAAGTCGCAGCGCCCTTTACATATGCCTTAAAACCAAACCAAACTTAAATTACAACATGCACCAATCTCAAACAATTTAAATACAAATATTCAAAAGATTTGGTGCCATGGGAGATAGCGACTAATCTAGCTGCAAAAGGGTTAGTCGTACACGCATCCATACATACATAACAAATATATGTAACTGTTGAAACACTTAATTGATTCACACAGTATATAAACTCTTTACATACTGAATTAGAACTTAAAACAGCATCTTACTTCTCTGTCACAGTTCGATCGATCGAAGACCGTTCGATCGCTCGAACCTTCGATCGATTGAACACTGTTCAATCGCTTGAACATTCTGTTTCACAGAATGATTTAAAAATTTTACAGAATATTTTAAAATTAAAGTTTTTAATTTCAAAACTCTTAAAAACTATGAAATAGAGAACCTGACAAAGTATCTATCTCGATCGATCTAACTTCATTCGATCGATCGAATACCAGAAGGTTTCGATCGCTTGAGAACAGTATGTTCGATCGATCGAAATATGTTCGATCGATCGAACCCGCCTTGCATCCTATGCAATCACAGATTTGTATACTGCTGCGATAATACTGCAGAAACAGATCTGTGACAATGCAGTTTCGAAAACAGTTCTAAAATCAACATGCAAATCAAAATAGTGTTCCAAAAACGCATCTATAGATCCAAACGAGCGAGGCTCTGATGCCAATTGTTGGAAAAACTGGTTTAAGTTCTAAGTTTAAACGCGCAGCGGAAAAATCAAGTTATAAAACTTAATTGGCATGCCCGGATCTACTACCCATCAACTCTATAGATGCGCACAAGAGGGGACAAGAATCATACCTTACTGTCTTGAACCTAATTCTGAAATCTCTGACTTCCAGCAACCTCCACTAGATGGTCTTCACTCTTATGGCTCCTATGGATGCTCGCAGGAAGGGCTAGGGTTGGTGGGAACCCTAATGGAGAGGATACAGAAGGTTTTGGGGCTCCAAAACAGTTTCTGCAGCTTCTGACGTTCAAAACGACGAACAACCTCTTTTCCAGAACGCAGCTGCCCTATTTATAGATTCCCAGAACTGACCTAGCTCTCGAGCGATCGAAGTGTCTTCGATCGATCGAACATTCGATCGATCTAACCATCTTCAATCGATCGAACCTGTCTAGACTTCAATCGACCGAGACAACTTCGATCGATCGAACCTGTCTTGATATCATCCTCATTTGCCTTTCCAAGCATCCTAGCGGAGCTAAGAGTGGGACCTCCTAGGCTATTTATTATAGGCTCAGATCAGTTGATTAACTCCCATGACCAAACTCTTTGATCAGCAAATTAATCGACTGATCAGTTAACGTTTACTCCACTATAAAACGATAACTGAACTCCAACGCAAAAGAACATATCCGAAACGATAACTAGACTTGTATGTTGTACTAATGTCCCTCTACCGTCAGCATTCGCAATCATATTCAGGTAGTCGGATAAACAGTTACTGTCAACCTGAATCATGATTACTTCTTATAATCCTTGAGTCCCAATCACCTCTCATGATTACCAAACATGTTGATAACTCTTATCAACAAGACTGCAGTACTCAGTAATCGACTTGGTGACATTCTCAAGGGAATGCTTACTCTGAATCAGAGGGTAGATTCTATCTTGACAATATATGTTCACAACCCTATGAACATGACATACCCAAGATACCCAGGTGTTGATCTTCTATAGACCTCACTGATTGGTAAGTCAAAACAGTCATATCCACAGTCTGTGTTCATAATCGTCTCAAGATTGAGAACACATACCTTATACAAGTTATGAGTTCCTATTGACTGTTGACAGCATTGAGCGTCAATAGGAAACTCAGGTCCGTCAATGCACTATAAGCACTAGCATACTAACCAAGAGTCACACTCTAGTGATTGAGATTTATCACTCCATCCAATGGTAGTTAATGATGCTACAGTGTATACCTGATGAGATATCCAGTCTCATCATCCACTGTGACAAGCTTTAAGTATCAAAGAATAGTAATTTGTATCTCATTGTATGTATCTCATATACACACGAAATACTTACTATGATACTTATGGATTAAACAATCATCTCATGAAAGAAGCATACATCATAAAATGTAAAGCTGATATCCATATATTAAAATGCTAATGTCTAATACATATAGTAATGGTTTGAGGGCACAAACCCAACATGGAAAGCCTTAGACGCTTTAACGGAATTTGTCTTCCAGACTATAAGACCAGGTATTGGACGACCTTTTGGATGTCTTATGGTGCAGTCAACCCTCATTAACCAAATACTCAGAGCTTAAAAGAAGGACGAAGGATTGAGGAAATGGTTTGAGAAGGCGAAAGCAAAGGATTCGATTGAATGGAATATTGGAACAGACGGGGGATTTAGATGTAAGGATAGGTTATGTGTACCCAACACGGATAATTTGAGGAAAGACATTCTGAATAAAGCACACAAGTCGAGAATGACCATACACCCCCGGCAGGACCAAGATGTACAAGGACTTAAAAAGGAACTTCTAGTGGGAAGGCATGAAGAGAGAAGTCGCAGAATATGTAGCAAAATGCCCTACTTGCCAGCAAGTCAAGGCAGAACACCAACGACCTCCAGGATTACTACAACCTCTACCAGTCCCAGAATGGAAATGGGAGCATATCACCATGGATTTTGTGGTGGGATTGCCAAGATCCCAGCAGAACCATGATGCCATTTGGGTAGTTGTTGATCGACTGACCAAATCAGCCCATTTTATTGCATATAACATGACCTATCCTGTCGAGAAGATGAGTTGACTTTATCTGCAATAGGTTGTGCGGTTACATGGGGTACCAGTGTCAATAGTATCAGATCGAGATTCGAGATTCACGGCTAGATTTTGGGAGAGTCTTCAGAAAGCGATGGGAACGTCTCTGAAGTTAAGTTATGTATTTTATCCACAAACTGACAGACAAACAGAAAGGACGAATCAAGTAATGGAGGACATGCTTCGAGCATGAGTAATCGGTTTCGAAAGTTCGTGGGAAACTCACTTACCGTTGGTTGAGTTTGCCTATAACAACAGTTTTCATTCGAGCATAGGGATGGCACCGTTTGAAGCACTATACGGAAGACCGTGCCAATCACCTTTGTGTTGGGCTAAAATTGGGGATGGCAAACTGTTGGGACCATACTTAGTCCAGGAGACCAATAAAGGAATCAATATAGTAAAGGAAAGAATGAAGGCAACACAAAGTAGATACAAGAGCTACTCGGACAAATGACGTCGAGACCTAGAATTTGAAGTTGGAGATCATGTTTACCTGAAAGTTTCCCCGGTTCGAGGCGTAGTAAGGTTTGGACAGAAGAAGGAAAAGCTATCGCATGCTACATTGGACCGTTTGAAATTCTAGATCGCGTAGGAAAAGTAGCCTACAGGTTGGCATTACCACCCAAAATGTTGGGAGTTCATAACGTATTCCATGTAAGCATGCTGAGGAAATATCTTCATAACCCGGCACACGAGATCGACTTCAAAGATATCGAAGTAAACGACAATGCTACATTCATTGAAGGACCTGTAAAGATTCTGGATCATGGAATCAAGAAGCTGAGAAGCAAAGAGATTCCGCTGGTAAAGATTCAGTGGAAACACCATGACGAAGGAGAAGCCTCTTGGGAGCTGGAATCGGAAATGCGAGAAAAATTTCCTTTTCTTTTTAATGACTAGATATTCTAGATTTCGAGGACGAAATCCTGTAATAGGTGGTAGAAGATGTAATACCTGTAATTTTCTTTTCTTTAATAATATTAGTTTCCGAATTTTTGGCATTTGACTGTCTAACTTTATATTATTTTAATTACGTGACGATATTGACATGTCATAGTGTTAGTAATTAGACTGTAAGCACCGCACCGGCTCGATCGTAATAAGACTTAAACTAGTTCCGTACCTGTACCCGGACATTAGAAATAATACCCGATTGCACGTAAATTGAGACCGACACGTATATCGAGGAACTTATACATGCAAACCAAGAAAGTAGCATGTAACCCAAAGTGGGCCCCACCTGGTCGGCCACATAGCAGCCCCATGTGCCACTCTTTACACTTGTCATGTCCTCCCATGATATTTGTCCACATATTGGACATGTGTCTTTGCATGAACTCATGCAATTGACACCTAGCCATGCCAATCTCCTATATATCATGCACATACACACAATTGAGACACTTTTGTCTCTACAATCTGCACATAATTGAGAGAGAGAGATAGGATATGAGAGATACATGGAGATAGAGAAGAAGAATTAGGAGGAAGTCTTCACCATTGAAGTTGAGTTCAATCTTCCTACAGCTCAAATTCAACTTTCAAGCTAAATTTCAAGCTTTGGTGAGTATTCTAACTCACTTTAGAACATATATAGTATGTAGTAACCAGCGCTGCTAGCTCAGCTGGAGACACGGTGGGGATCCAACCCCAACGTTCCTAGTTCGAGTCTCGCTGGCCACCCATAACAAGCGTAAGCTTGGATTTACGCGCCCCTCGTTGGTGTATGGGGAGATGGCAGTGGGGCCAGGAAGGTTTACCTTCGACCTACAGCTGGGGTTGACCTGGCCAATAAAGTCGGGGGTTTCCTGCCTGCACCGAAAAAAAAAAGATATACATATATATAGTATGTAGTAAATGTTTAGTAAGTGTTTGATTCTGTATTTGAGGTTCTATTCAACATGCAAGTCAAATCTTTAAATCTGAGAAACAGAAACCTCCAGCAGAATGTAGTTTAGTAAAATGAGTGTTTTAAGCAGCTCTGAAATCTAAATCAAGCTAGGTTTTTTTGTGGATAAAGATAACTCATTTATCCACAAATAACTCTTCTATAGCTCAGTCTAGAAATCACTCCTTCATTGGTGAAATGCATGTACACCGCAGTGTTTTGAATCTGGAAAATAGAAACTTTCAGCAGAACATAGTTTAGTAAAATGAACTTTTGGAGTAGTTCAAAAATGTAATTGAAGCTAGATTTTGAGTAGTTCAAAAATGTAATTGAAGCTAGATTTTGTTGTACATGAAGATAATCCAATTATATGCAATGTTCTAGTTTTGAGTTTGATCTACAAAGCAATTTATCGTGCACAAATAAATCATATTAATTCAGACAATTAATTCCTGGCAGATTGTATAACTACTTGTATGATGTGTTTATTGATGACGCTTGCTTTCTGGTACCTGTGTGGATATAGATATCTTGTGCTATGATAGTGCTATCACGTAGATGAGTATGTTAAGACTTTCGTATATATGGTTATTGATATCAAATCCATGTTATAGATCTATGAGCTACATGCTATGTTTTTCTGTTGTCGCGAATTAAGTGTATTGACCATTAAAAGTTCATGCCCAAGCTTTTAGTATGTTGTACGGCACGATTATTGCGTCGATAGCGACTGGGTAAGTTTCCATCGTAAGTATATTATAACAAAATAGAATGACGGATGTATAACGTAACTTTGAAAGTATAAATGAAAGTAATTAACAAACTAAACTACGGAACGAGTGACGCGAATGCAGTCCAGGATATGTACGGACTAGTTGTACTTGATCAGGAGCAGCGTATGTCAAGGATAAGTATTGGATAGGTAAACCAGGCCACGGGGGCCGGGAGGGTAAGAAAAGGGATCTATTTTTGAGTTGTGAAGTGGTGACTCTTGAGTATCCTTTCAGTTCTTCGTGACGAAAGGGATACGGTTAAAATATGACTATTGTAAGTATCCTTTCGGTTCTTTGTGACAAAAGGGTTACACGTAACGCTTTCGATTCTTCGTGACGAAGCGGTGATTCTTTGAATAAAGACTCCTTTTGGTTCTTCGTGAGGAAGGATGTTCTTGTACTCCGTAATGCTTTCGGTTCTTCGTGACGAAGCGGTGATTCTTTGAGTAAAGACTCCTTTCGGTTCTTCGTGAGGAAATGGATGTTCTTGTACTCCGTAACGCTTTTGGTTCTTTGTGAAGAAGCGGTGATTCTTTGAGTAAAGACTCCTTTCGGTTCTTCGTGAGGAAATGGATGTTCTTATACTCCGTAACGTTTTCGGTTCTTCGTGAGGAAATGGATGTTCTTGCACTCCGTAACGCTTTCAGTTCTTTGTGATGAAGCGGTGATTCCTTGATTGAAGACTCCTTTCGGTTCTTCATAACGAAATGGATGTTCTTGCACTCCTTAACACTTTGGTTCTTTGTGACGAAGTGGTTGATGAAAGATGTTTTGGTTGATGAAAGATGGTTTGGTTAGCAAGAGATACTTTGGGTTTGTAAATGACGTCGGATGTTAGAAATGAATGGTAGTGGCATTAAGAATGTCTAGACGGGTCTCCTGAATTGTTTGTATTCCTATCGAATACGTAGTCGGGTACGCTAATAGTTAAAATTCGACGGAGAGAATGTAAAGATCCTAAAAGACATGTTGAAAGGTAGTAAATGTATTCTTATTGTGTTTTACTATATACGTTCCATTTGATTTAGCTTACTCACTCAGCTTTCATAAGCTGACGACGTTCATGTTGTGGGACATTCCCATGTCCAGCTTATCCAGGTGAGGAGTACCCAGGTTATGAAGCTACGCTAGAAGGAAACATTGAAGAATATTACACTGAAGATGACTATGGTTATGCTAGTTAGAGAGAAGACTATCAGTTATCCTCTGTAAATGTTTTTTATTATAACCAGAAGACTTAGCATATATTTCGTAATAGTTTTGTAAGGTCAAGAGCCATAAGACTCTGATGTATTTATAATGATGTATTATCTAGCTAAGTACTTTGACTTCTCTTTGTAATATATTCCAGTAAGTAAATGAGATGGTGCTATCCGTTTATTATATCGTTTAGTTATTATTATTTGGTCATGGACAATTCGGCACTGCAACCAGTCACGCGCCTCAGGGTCCAAGATGAAAATTTTAAAATTTTTCCATATTTTGGCTACGCCGGGGCATGACAGAAACTTTGACTTCGCTTTACACCATTAGTCTTTTAGAATAACATAGTCATTTTCCCTTTCTTAGGACTTTTTTTTTTTAATCTTTCAGCTCTTCATTGTAGTGAAATCAAAACTAGAAGGGCTTGCCCCTAGTGTAACAAGGGTAATACTTGGGGCACAACCTTCATACAACTTTCATACAACCTCCCCAAAAGATGTGTCTATCTCTTTCCTGTGTCACTGTGGGGTCCAGTGACATCACAGGAGAGAGATAGACACATCTTTTGGGGAGGTTGTATGAAAGTTGTATGAAGGTTGTGTCCCAAATATTACTCGTGTAACAAATGAATGGGAATAGCATAAGGACTTGGACCGAACCTATTGCCAGGTTGCCTACGTATCCCCTAGTGGGAATCATGTACATTTACATAATTCCACGTAGGATATTAGAAAATAATGACATCACCATTATAGAAGGTCCATTAGGACGACCCTAATTAGGAATCTTTATAAGATCCTATAGTTAACGTCTTGACGACAACGACAATATTAGTTCCTAACCTAGTACCTATTAGAATAGTTGCGACCTCGACTTATACTATTTTATAAGTTTCTCAGTCAGACTTATACTTAGGCTCGTTTATAGCTCCATACATACGCATTTTTAATGCGGTGTTTACTTTCGCAATTGTACACACACATTCCCAGTATTATGTGTCTGAGACACTAGCACTTGCCTTAGGCACACAACCCTAGAGTGGGACCCACACCATCCTATGTAAACCCTACCCAATCTACCCTTAGGCACACTAACACATACACATTGGTGCACTTTTACAAGTGGGCATACCCTAACATTTCCCTCCCATCCCCCTCTTTAAATATGACCCTTACTTCCTCACATTACTCTGATTTTTCAGCCCCACAAATTTGTCCCAAATAGATTCATATAGAGGGAACCCGAGAGAGGGAGTGTGAGATCCGAGAGAGTGTTTTGAAAAGTAAAACACCCACACACTTGTACATATAAACAACTACACTCACATTCTCTGCACTTTTTGTGCTCTTACACACATACATACATTGTCACAAAAGACAGAAGAAGAAGTAGAATGTAGAATAGAGAGAAAGGAGGAAGATCGGAGAAGAAAAGAAAAGAAAAGAAAAAGAAAAGCCGAGACCCTCGGAGCTAAACCCACACCCCCACTCCCATTTCTAACCCTTGCATGTCATTTAGGAGACTTTAGGACCTCACGCATGAAGCCAAATAGAGCCAAGGCTCTCTGTGAACCATGGAATGCCATTAAAGCCCCTCACTGAAGCTTAGATTTTCAAACCACACTTCAACCCCTAAAAACTATACCAAATTGACCATAATGCACCCCCATAAGACCCCCTATGAACAGTTTTCGGTTTGGCATTAGTTTGATAAGGCATGCAGAGCATTATCCCTTAAATGCTCGAAAAGAATAATGGATTGGTAGGTATAGCAAACGAGATAAAAAGGTTTCCATATTACAATATATGATAGAAGACGAGATTGTGAGCATTTTGGCATTGGAATCATCAATTTCTATGGTAGGATGAGTGAGAAATAGCCCCTTGAAGAACCTTCGGCGAGCGCGACGTTGCTAGCGGTGTGTAGGTCACCGGAGAAGACGAAGACCTGTTTGAGTTATAACAAATGGGTATGGGTCGAGTTGGTATGTATGTGTTAGCGGATTAGGGTCTGGGCCTGGGTCGGGTTAAATTAACTCATGGGTATTTTAAGTGCAACAGTGTCGTTTTGACGCTTCGGATCGGGTTTCGGGTTTGGTTTGGGTATGGTTCGGGTTGCAATGTGTCTATTAGGTTCGGGTTGCAATGTGTCTATTAGGTTCAGGTTGGGTTATTAGGACGGGTTTAGTTGAGAGAGCTTATGGGTAGTCCATTTAGGATAGAGTTGGGTCGGGTTTGACCCATTGGGTCACCCATTTGGATCTCTCTAAGTGTAGAAACGGGTTATCCGTTTAGTTAGTGTTGAGTCGGGTCGACCCGTCGGGTCTGTTATCTATTATTAATATTAATTAGTTATAATTACTTCTAAAATTATATTATTAGTATTTTTAAATTATGAAATATTATTATATATTCTGAGAGTTATTATTATACTAAAAAATAATATATTTATTATTTATAAGAATATTATAAATAATAAATATGAGTTTTAAAGGTACTTAAATAGATTTTAAATATCTTCATATATTTATAAATTCTAAAAAATTAGGTTTATGGCCTTGAGACTATTTTATTATATATTACAAATTGCAAAGCTATAACACTATAGTCTAATATTTTTAATAATTAATACGGAGCTATTTATGAGTAAATTAATTATTAAAAATACTAAATGAGCTTAAAACATTATGAGAAAAATACCAGTAGTGTATTTTAATGTATAATATTTATTAAAAATATATTTTTTTTTTCTTCGGAAAATGGTAAATAAATTCCAAAAAAGGATGTACAAATGTACAAGGGGCATACCCCAGGGAAAAACAATGAGCTCAAGACATGAGGACAATGAGCAAAAAAGCAAACAAAACATAACCAAACGCTTGCCCAACAAGAGACAGGGACAACATGCAATCAATCACAAAAACAACTGAAAACAAAACAACAACCTACAAGGGCCAAGGATCAACCAAAGGCCCCTGAAAACAGAAAACAGGTCAATCACACCACTTACTAAGATATCTATCAATGTTCACTTGATTTTTCCATGTTACCCTGATCTGAGCATTAATTTGGGATATTAACTGCTTCAGAAGAATGCTAGGAGGGTTGAAGTTCTTCTTAAACGTTCTGTTGTTTCTTTCTTTCCATAGGCCATAAACCGCCACTCCAAGGCAAAGCTTGGGAATCACCTGGTGAAATGCTTTCCCTCTAAATCTTTGGTCCATCCATTCCAAGGTAGCATTCCAGCTTTGGCTATGCCAATGGATGTCGCATCTATTCATTAATTCCTGCCACACAAGAAAAGAATAAGGACATTCAAAGAACAAATGATCACAGGTTTCCATATTTGAATGGCAAAACATACAAGCTAAAGGCCCAGGAGTGAAACTAAAGATTCTATCATGTGTAGATAAACGGTTCTGAGCAGCTAGCCATAGCACAAAAATTTGTCTAGGAATACAGCCTGATAACCAGACAGAGTTATACCAAGGAACCTCAGTATCATGAACTCTAAAATGATCCTAAGTAAGGAAAGTATTGAACTCACCTTTAGGGGATAAAATCCACTTAATAGTATCAATGCTATTATTAGGGGAGTAGAAATTGGACAAAATATTTCTAACTTCATTAAGTTCTAAAGAGTTTGAACCAGGCCAATTCCAATCTGTCCCTCTGATTATACTGTTAACCTTAGCATCAATGTTAATAGCTGCGTCATACACAATTCTTTCAGTAAAATGATCCAGAAGGGGACCCAGTGGGAGCCAGTTATCAAACCAAAGAAAGGTATGATTTCCATTACCAATTTGATGGATTAGTAAGGGCTTTGCAACCTCTCTAAGCATTAATAACTTTCTCCAGTACCAAGAGCATTGAGAAGGGGCTTTAACCTGCCAGAAATTCTTATGTTTCAACATATACTAGTGGATCCATTTTTTCCATAAGGAATGGTTTGAAGGATCCAAAATTTTACCAATGTGTTTCAAATTGACAATCTTATTAACAAGAACTAAATCTTTAAAGCCTAGAACCCCTTCCCTCTTAGGTCTGCACACTTTGGACCAAGCAACTTTAGCTCCAGTAAATTTATCTGTCTTACCAGACCAAAGGAATCTAGCCATAATTTGGGACACGTTCTTGAGGACACCTTTAGGAAGAATGAACAGTCCTTACCAGTAGAGTTGAATTCCTGTCATGACAGATTTAACCAGTTGGGCTCTACCTGCATAAGATAAAAATTTAGATTTCCAAGAATTAACTCTAGCACACATTTTATTGACCAACCCTTCACAGTCTTGTTTTTTCAATTTTGAAGTAATGAGGGGAACACCAAGATATTTAACAGGAAGGCTACTTTTTACAAATTGGAGCACATAAAGGATCTTATTTTTGGAAAACTGGTTAATTAATCCAAAAAGGGAGTACAAATGTACAAGGGGCATACCCTAGGATAAACAATGAGCGCAGAAAATGTGGTAAGATACCACCAACAGGAAATGGGATGAGATAATATCAAACTGTGAAAACAACTGATATCAAGTCATACCAAGACAACAAGCGCGTGAGCCAAACTCAGACCTCAAGAAAAACGAATGCAATCTCCCTAACAAAGAAAAACAAATGCAACAAAGGATGAGGGCTTTAACATAAGTCAAACCCAGAAAAAAAACCTCACCCTATGGAAAGCAAGCGACTAAAAAATTACATCAAAACCAAAACCAAAAAGTCCACTACAGGGACTACTTCCATCTATCCATGTATTGAGGGAGGTGCGGGTCATTACTCCACTTGACTTGGATTTGCTGAGATATTTGGATACAAATTTCTTGAAACATTTTTTCCTTTGGCTTGACTTCCATTCTGAAGCTACGGCCATTTCTCTCTTTCCAGATGCTATAAACAACCAGGCCTAGACACATTTTTGGGATAATATGCCTAGGAGTCTTTCCTTTCCACTTATCCGCAGCCCAAATCACAAGAGCATCCCACGCAGTTGCATGGTAAGTTATGTCCAACCTGTTGAGAACACCCTGCCATACAAAAGAAGAGTAAGAGCAATTAAAGAAAATGTGGTCGTGTGTTTCCAAGTGTTGGTGACATAGGACACAAGCAAGGGGACCAGGGGTGTAAGCATAAATTCTATCTTGTGTGGATAGCCTGTGAAGAATAGCCAACCAAGATATGAAACTGTAACGGGGCACATTTCCTGGGAACCATATAAGGCGGTGCCAAGGCACACGAGGGTAGCTAGTTCTAATATAGTCCCAAGTATTGGAGGAAGAGAACACCTTATTGGGAGAAGGTAACCATTGTACCACATCACTAGTGTGAGAAGGATGTGGTAATTCATGCATTTGGCCTCTTATTTCCCTTAATTCAATAGTATTAGTCGATGGCCATCGCCATTCCCTACTATCAATAACATTAGACACTTTAGCATTTAACGGGATAGCTGTATCATATTGAACACGCATACCAAATCTATCCAAAATTGGTCCTAATGGGTGCCAATTGTCGAACCAAAGGTACGTACCACACCCATTGCCAATCCTATGTTTGAGCATAGGTCTAGCCATAGGTCTAAGTTTAAGGAGTTTCTTCCAATACCAAGAGCATTGTGACGGGGCCTTGACTTCCCAAAAGCTTTTACTTTTTAACATGTAAATATGTATCCAATCCACCCATAAAGACAGATTTCTAGCAGTAAAAATGGACCAAATATGTTTGAGATTTAAAGAGGAGTTTTATTGGGTTAGATTTTTTAAGCCAAGCCCCCCTTCCTTTTTAGGTCTACAAACAAGATCCCAAGCCACTTTGGCACCATGGGTCTTATTGGTTCCTCCAGTCCAAAGGAATCGACTCATCAGACTATCAATGTGTTTTAGGACATTCTTAGGAAGAATAAACATGGTAGCCCAGTAATGATGAATCCCTGTAAGCACAGATTGAATCAGTTGAAGTCTGCCAGCATAGGAGAGGAATTTAGATGTCCAAGAGGTAATTCTCGAACTGATTTTCTGAATGAGGTCATCGCAATCTCCTTTCTTTAATTTGGTGGTGATCAGCGGAATACCAAGGTATTTCATTGGTAGAGAACCAATGGTAAAAGGGAGGCTAATTCCAATGGCATTGGAAGTAACTTCCTCTGTTCCTGCGATAAATAAACAACTTTTACTAGCATTAGCCTGCAAACCGGTGAAGTTATAAAATTGATTCAAAGCATCTTTCATAACCAAAGCAGAGTGAACGTCACCACAAAAAAGTAAGAGAAGATCATCAGCAAAACAGAGGTGGGAGATTTTAAGTTTCTCACATCTCCAATGGTATTTGAATTGAAGATTGCTGCGGATGTTGTGTTGGATCAACTGGCTAAGGGTATCCATAACAAGCACAAAGAGGTAGGGTGACAATGGGTCTCCCTGTCTAAGACCTTTCGCACCCTCAAAATATCCAATAGATTCCCCATTAAAATTTATGGAGTACTTAGGACTAGTAATGCAAGCTTTAATCCAGCCTTGCATCTTGGGAGGGAAGCCAAGGACCTCAAGGAGGTCAAGCAAGAATTCCCAACTCACACTATCATAAGCTTTCATAAGGTCAACCTTTGCCGCAGCTCTAGGGGGGCCAGATGGCTTGTGATAGTCCCTCAAGAGGTCCTGAGCAAGGAGGACATTGTCGCTAATTTTCCTACCTTTAATAAAAGCAGATTGGGCTTTGTCAACAAGAGTAGGAAGAATATTTTGAAGCCTCTTGGAGATAATTTAAGAGATGCATTTGTATATCGTATTGCAACACGAGATGGGTCTAAAATCACTCATCTTAGAAGGATTAGGGATCTTAGGAATAAGGGCTATAAGTGTAGGTCCGAGGAAAAAAATTCCTTTATAGCGTTAGTAACTAAAGATCCAGTGATGGTCCAAGTACGTTTAAAGAAATGAGCATTATAGCCATCAGGACCAGGAGCTTTATTACTATGGATACTTTTAAGAGCTTCCTTAATATCATCATCACTAGGAATGTCACATAAAGGATCTTATTACTCAAGTCATCGTCAATATTAGACAAGAAAATACAACTCTTAGAATTGTTAGCTTGCAGACCAGTTAATTGAAAGAATTGATTAAGAGTAAGTCTGATAGTTTTGGCAGACTCCACATCCCCATTAAACAAAATGAGAAGATCGTCGGCAAAGCAGAGGTGTGAAATCTTTAAGGTGTCACATTTCCAATGAAAGGTAAAAGCCTCACTTATAGTGTTATGTTTTAAGAGCTAACTAAGGGTATCCATAACAATAACAAATAAATAAGGAGAAATCGGATCGCCTTGTCTTAACCCTTTAGCATCTTCAAAATAGCCCACAGATTCACCATTAAAATTAATAGAATATCTTGGGGTAGTGATGCAAGCAATAATCCATTTCTTGATATTCGGAGGAAAACTAAGAATATCAAGCAAGTCAATGATAAATTCCCAACTAACACTGTCATATGCCTTCATAAGATCAACCTTAGCAGCAACTCTTGGTTTACCCGTTTGTTTATGGTAATCTCTAAGCAAATCTTGAGCAAGGAGAACATTATCACTAATCTTCCTGCCTTTGACAAATGCTGACTGAGCCTGGTCAATCAGATTAGGAAGTACAAGTTGAAGTCTGCTAGCAAGAATTTTAGAAATGCATTTATAGACGGTGTTACAACAGGAAATAGGACGAAAGTCACCCATCTTGGAAGGGTTGGGAACCTTGGGGATCAAAGCAATAAGGGTAATGTTAGCCTCTCTAAGCAGATCACCATTTAGAAAAAATTCTTTAATCGCCTCAGTAACTAAGGGGCCAATGGTTGCCCTAGAATCCTTAAAGAAAAAGGCATTATACCCATCTGGGCCTGGGGCTTTATTGCTATGTAAGCTGAAAAAGGTCTTTTTAATATCCTCTTCCGAAGGAATCCTATCCAATTTATCCTTTAACTCTTCAGGTATTCTCTTATGAATAAAAGAATTCAAAAACTCTTTCCCAAGATAACTATGGTTTGAGGGAGTACCAAGTAAATTATGGAAATGTCTAAGAGCTTCCCCTTTAGCTTCATCACAACTGGTAGTAAAATTGCCATCCGGTTTTTGAAGGGCAATAATCCTTTTAAAATTCCTTCTTTCTTTTATGGACATGTGAAAGTATTTGGAGTTTTTGTCTCCCACTTCAAGCCATTGTAATCTAGATTTTTGTTTGAGAATTTCTTCTTCAACCCAAATGGCTTCGTGGTATCTGTCCAAGCAAGGATTAAGTTGTTCAATAAGAACAGGATTACAAGGGTCAGAGAGTAAAGAAGATTGCAGAGTTTTAAGGGCCTCCCTAGCCTTATCAGCATTGACTTTTTCTTAACCTATGTGCTGTTTACCAAGTTTTTTCAACTCTTGTTTAAGGTATCTAAGTTTATGGCAGATTTGATACTGAGCACTGCCCTCAACTCTATGGTTCCAAGCACTGGTAACAATCTCAAAATAGTGATCCAATTTAGACCAATAATTGTAAAATTTAAAGGCCCTACCCTTTCTTCTATGAATTTTATCAATATGAACTAAGATAGGGGAATGATCAAAAATACCTGGGGCCGTAAAATGAGCAAAAGAGTCAATAAAATGATCAAGCCAATTCTGGTTCACTAGAGCTCTATCCAGTTTTCTTTGGGTGAAGTCTGGCCTTCCATACCTTCTGTTACACCAAGTAAAGAGTTCTCCAACATATCTCAAGTCAATTAGTATCCCATCCATGATTAGCTTGATTAGCATCAGAGATTTCATCAGGACTCAAAGTAACATTAAAGTCTCCAAGGGTGATATAATTAATGTTAAGATTTCTAGCATGAATAGACCTTAAGTCAGACCAAAGACTAGCTCTAGCATGGCTAGTATTGTAGCCATAAACAAAAGAAGTTTCCATATAAATAGATTTGTCATCACTCTCAATGTTCACATGGATGAGTTGAGGCGAGGTTTTAAGGACTTGAAGATAGAGCTTATCAGCATTCCAGCCAACCCATATTCTCCCAGTAGAGTTAGGGCTACTGTTAGAGACAAATTCCCAATTATTGAAGACTTTTTTCCTAATGGCATCCTCATTACATTGTTTAACCTTAGTTTCAACAATGCTTAAGACATCAATATTATTATCATAAATAAACTTAGCAACTTCAGATTGCTTAGAAGCCCAATTAAGGCCTCTAATATTCCAACAGCTAATAATCATTAAAACAAGAGGAATGTTACTTTCTCCCTGAAGAACGGTTATGTTTGTTCTTCTTGCTCTGATTATTATGATTTTTGTTCTGAAAATTGTGTTGTTTACCTACAGGGGGAGAATTAGAGGGAGAAGAGATAACCTGGCAAGAGGATGAGGGAGCTGCTAGACAAGTAGAATTAGAAATAAAAATTTGGCACTCAGGACCAACCCCATCTACCTCTTTGACATCTTGGTCAGCAACTCCATAAACAACCAAGGTAGGATTCTCAGAAACAACACCTTCTTCTAGCATGGTTTTAGGGCTTGTTATCTCTTCTGATGTGGTACAGTTGTTATACACTGGAAAAACCTCTTCAGCACAATGGTTCTCTTCCAGAATAGAGAATTGGTTGATAGTAGTTATAACTTTATCTTTAGCTAAGTTAGTATCTCCCCTAGAAACCGGGGGACAGCTTGAGGCAGCTGGATTCGATTCTGATGTAGGTTGCAGCGAATCCTCTTTCATACGTTTTAGCTGAGTATCCGGATTAGCCTCCTTGTTACTGTCCTTAGCAGATTCTGCATGAAGCTCTTTTCCTTTTCCTTTAACCATCCAAGGGCCTTCTTCATTGGTGACAATAGGAGTGGGGATCAAAGATTTATGTTCTTGCATTTTTTGAGAGTTAGGAGCCCTAGAACAATCATGGCCAAATCGTTTACATTTTGCACACCTAAGTGGAGTCCACTGGTACTCCAACCCAATTGTTATACTTTCGGATTCAGATCCCTCAACTTGAATATCAAAATTACAAAGCAGTTCAAACTTAGCATTTACCTCAATACAAACTCTGGCATATGAAATCCTCCTACAAGTTGCTGTCATTCTATCGACATGCAAGGGTTTTCCTATAACACTTGCATTATGACTAAGCCCTTCTTGGGTCCAAAATTCCATAGGGATATTATAAAAAAGCACCCAAATAGGTACAGTTGTTGGAGCCTCTTTGTCCAGTATAAGACCTGGGTGCCATTTTTTGAGTAAGATAGGTTGGCCTGCAACATGCCAAGGCCCCCCTTCCAAAATATTATCACAATCTTCTTCAGTGTTAAATTTAAAGAAAAAGTAACCTGAATCTGTGGCCAGCATATCAAATAAGCCTTGATTTGTCCAGAGTTTAGCTGTTGCATTCTTAACCAAGGTGTATGGAAGCTTTCTCCCAATGAAGGATCCCACAAGGGTATTATCCCATTTAATACTTCCAACAGATTGAAGCTCACTTGGCAGCATAAAAACTTCCCATCTTCTCCCACTTTAGGCTTAATATAATTGAGTTTAAAATTAGGGGAAGGATTTCCTTTGACAAGAGAGGCCCAACTAGATTTGGGTGGAGCACCTAAGTCCCCCGAGGCAAACTTAGTAACCGGCTGAATAGGATTGCAAAGGATGAAAGTTGATTAGGGATATCATCTGTCTTACCTCGGTCTTTACTAGTAACTCCCTTCTCTTGACTAGGCATAGGAGACAAGGTGCCTAATAACCTGGAATTAACATAAGTTTGCATTGTGGTGTCTTGAACCAAGCCATGCACGTGGCTACCAAAGTTGGACCCAGCTCCTGAAAACCCGGGTCTTGTAGCAACAACAGCCTTATGACCAGACGAAAACCCTTTATCTAATGGACTAGATTTGGGCTGATCAGTCCCCACGTGAGGAGAGAGGGTGGTATATGGCTGTAGTGTACTAGCTTTATCAACTTTATTCACATGGGCAAGAGGTTGGCGTGTAGGAAAAGAAAGCTTCGTAGCTTTCCAAGGAGCAGGTAGCTTGTTAGGTTCAATCTTGGGCTGGCCTGAGCCGCCTAACTGAGGAGATTGGCCATAAGCCGAGCCTACATATTGAGCCACTGGGCAATGCATATTGCGTGGAATAAGGTCATCTGACCGTAGGCCGGGTTTCAAGGAAAAGGCTGAGCTACCCACGTGGTTATCTATGGTATTGTGGACAGTAGAGATTCCCATATGACCATTGATAGCTGTATCTAACTGTGTGTGTGTGTATAGGCCTAGCGGGCCCACCCTCCACAAACTTCTGAGCACCTCTGTAATTAGGGTTTGAAGAATCAAAATGAATGTTTTCATCTCCTTTATCCGTCCTATTCTTGATGTTCTTGCTGCCTTCATGGACCGAACATCCATCAGTTATTTCACCTTCCTCAGTATCAGATTTTGATGTTGTCTTCCAAGTAACAGGGTGATGAGTGGTTTGTATATCAGATTCGGAAAGAGAACCCTCAGTTTTTTCTCTCCAAATAAAAGCCCTAGGGCTAGGGTTTTCTAGGGATCCAGAGTTGATGAGAATCAACATGGGCCA